>APFE030482336.1:0-40945 GCA_000404065.3 Pinus taeda
TATGCCCCTCCTGCTAGCAACATGTTTTCAGGGCCCCAACCTATCTACCAAACCATTGCTCCTCCTTATGAACAGTCGGGCACTCCAGCCCCTCAAGCATTAACACTGCAGCCACCCATGCATCCTCAGCCCCCGCAGCTACTACCCCCTTAGGGTCAGGTGTTTGCATAGCAGAGCACAACCAATGTCAAAAATTTGAAGAAAAGATAATAAGGGGAAGAGTAACAATGGTAACAAGGGTAACTAGGGTAATCAAGGTAATCAACCTAGTGAGTCCCAGGGGAACCAGCCTAACACCAACAACCAGCAACAGGCAAGCCAACCCAAGCAAAACAAGGCTATTCACATGAACAAGCCTTGTACATGTTGTGGAGTACATGGCCATTATACACATGAGTGTGCTATCTTACCCCAGATGCACCAAATGTGGGAAGCTCAAGCAACTTCTAGAGGCCAATAATTGCCTTAGAATCCTACACCATCTTAACCGACAGTGCTTACAAATCCTTTCCCTCAACAAGGATTTGTTTCTTCTCAACCTCACCTAGGTCAAGCAGCCCACCCTCCCCAACCTTCTGGTCCTGGTGACTACCAGATCCTCATGATGAGCTCTGATGAGGTTAATCCCTCTGATATCAACTTGCAAACTCGATCGTGTCAATATGATAAGCCATCAACTTCGTCCGCCACTGAGTCCAAAGCCAAAGCTTCTACTAAGCCTCTTACGACATCAAATGTTCCATTACAGTTCCCTCAACCTAAAGTTGAGGCAATTCCCAAGATCCTAAAGGGACCATTATGCCATAACATGGCTTATAATCGAGTTACCCATATATACAGTATAGTAGATAACTTGGTGCAATCACCTGCTGCCATATCGACGCTAGATGTACTCCAGTCATGTCCTTCTCAAAAGAAAGCTCTAATAACTTCTTTGGGCGTAGTAGATCCTTCTGACGATCATTTGATTATATTCCCAGTTGATACATCAGAACATCCCCCATTTCCTTGCTCCATTGCTTTCTAGGTACTAGTCCGAGTCCGTAGTGTCATCATCTCCTCATGCATTACCGACGATGGTGCATCCACCTGTCTGATGTCCACTACCATTTTGAAAAAGCTTTAGTCACCTGAGTTGTCCCCCTCCACCATCACTTTGCATCCTTGGGACAGACACTCCTCCTAGCCTCTTAGCATGTATCACAACTATCCAGTGACCCTTGCGGGTAAGACTATCCATGTAGATATTGAGGTTATTGATGCCCCTTTAGATTAAAACATTCTCTTGGGTCATAGTTACACATATGCCATGTCAGCTGTCGCATCTACGGTTTTCTGCAAGATGTGCTTCCCCCATGAAGGGAAGATCGTTACCATAGATTAGTTGACTTGCGACGAGCCGGCATTCGTGACGTTCCCCAAGTCCATTATCTCATTAGTGTTAGATAATAAGTCTTCAACTCCTCTTACTGTTGTTTCACCGAGAGTCTATAAAGATTCCTCATTGTTGGGTTCATTCCCTGGTCCTCCCCCTCTCATCTTAGAGCCTAAATATTTCAACATCACGGGTTGTCCTCAAGCAGTTTGGTACATTCGATCCACAATGAGCTCCTCCGCACCGTGTGGTTACCATCCTAGTCGAGCCATCTAGATGCACCCCTTAGGACCTCCTCCATTTGTGGTTGCCTCTCTTATCTTCCCCCAGGAACTGTTCCTCCAGGTCTTAACCATCCAGGAGTTGTTCCATTGGGACATTACCTTGCAGGCCAGATACCTTTCTTATTTCCCCATCTTGCAATATTTTATGTCCCTGTCATGGATTTGTTGGTCCTTCCTAACATGACTTTAGGGGTCCCCGTATGGTACATTGATCCCCCTACAAGCATTCTTCCTAGTCAGCTAAGACCATATCGTGCTCTGACCCTGGTTCAATTAGTCCCTATGGCCCCTACCACTACTTTAGTTCCATCACAACCTCAAGAGAAAATCATTGTTGTTGTGAAAGCATCTGGACAGGGGGAAAAGCTAAGAGGAAAGAACCTAAGGACAAGGCTCCCCAACCTCCTCTAGTCCCCAAGACGCCAAAGTCCTCACCTCCGTGGGCTTTGTGTAAAGTTGTGGGGCAAGTGATCAATAATTGTCCTGAGCTTCCTCATCTGAAACCTTTGGTTCATGAAACGTTCCCTGAGTCAAATATCCCTAGAGTCCATGTTAACTTACCGGGTCCACCCAAGAAACTCACAATGTTACGCAAAAATCACCCTTGTTCCCTGTGTGATGATCATGGTGACTACTCCCATTGTTGCCCTCATCTCAACGAATTTTGTGATTTCCTTAAGGCACTTCGCATATACAAGACCACTCATAATGGATCACCTTCCCCTCTTCCTGTGGATTTTTGTACCAATAGTAAACCAAAATAGGGGCAATCCGGTCCCACCATCATCATCCCTTCCCCAGATGTAAAGATGACAGACACCATGGGCCATATCCTTTACTTGTCATCATCCTTGAGTTCCTCTTAGGCAATCCTTTCTGAGGTTTCTTAGCACGCTTCTATTCAACCTCTTTCGACAAAATCCTAGGTCTCAACATACATAGATCCTTCATTTACTATCTCGTCATCTACCATTCCATATGATGCGTATGTGAACTTTCTTTCTCAGATTGACGCACTAGGTACTGCACCGCATGATGTAGTCAATATTCCTCTTGTCCACTCATCTTCCATTTTGATGAGGACATCATGGAAGCTATGTCAACCCCTAATTACCCTTGCACTTAGGCAAGGGGGAATATTTTTTGGAGGATTCTAAAGGCCATTTCATTCCTAATAATCCCAATGTAATCTACCTAAAGAAATTTTTCTCATAGCTTATCTCTTTGATTTGCATGTCTTTATTTCTGTCATGAAGTTAGGTAGGATGCATCATCTCATCTGTCATATTTTGCACCTTTTAGATGGATCCATCATCCACACCATATATCGGTCATGTTGATGGTGCAAGTCCCTTCTCCAGGAATATAGCTATCGAGCAGTAAAAAGGGTCTTTTTCACCTCTATTTACCCTACATTAATTGTCAATCCAGGAACGATTTGTTATCTCAAAGAGTGTACTCAGTTTGAGGTAGTCATTTGTCAGAGTAATGCTAGTAGTATAGTGTTCTAAATACAAGAGTAAACGGATCCTTGGAATAAATCTACCTAAAACTCAAATCATGGATTCATAAAGCTACATCAATTTATCAATCAAGGGTACAGTAATGGTAACTCTTCCCTCTGTAAAATGGTGCAATTAAAAAGCAATCAAGGAAAAGATCATCAATCTAGGAACTAGACAACATATGTCAATGTTCACTACAGTCTCAGATCTTTCTACACACCAAAGCGATGATAACTCAAATGACAGGAAATGGAACAACAACTAATTTTATAAATAGGATTGAACAGCAAAACCTTAACCTACATAAATGAATGCAACAGTAATTATATAATACAGGAATTAAGTAACAATCTTTACTTTAGAGATGAATTTAACAACATACAGAAATGGAACAAAAAACTAATAGAAATAAAATATAGAACAACAACTTAAATCAAATATAAACGTACAACAAACAAGATTAAACACACGGCACTCTTAATATTGAAAGGGGCAGTAATCTGAGCTTCGATACAACAAGTATGAATCACAGTTATAAAGAAACAACAATTGTGATCACGCCAGAACAACAATCCCTAATGAACAACAATCACACTTTAAGAATAAACCATAGATAAACACAGTGGTATCGATTTAGGAATATACAGCTCTGTTACTCTCTAATCGAACAACAATGGAAATCTGTAAGGAAAAGCAATGTTATATCAATTGTCAAAAAGGACAACAATGTGATATAAAGTTAGAATGAATAACATAGCATTCATGTTGCAGAGAATAACATTACTTAGTCAAGTATAGAAGAAATATAATAGAACCGATATGTAAAACAGTAAGGCATGCCAGATTACTCAACAGAGCGAATAGAAGAGATCAAACCACACATGAATCGGAAATAATGGTACAGGAGCAAGTGATCCACCAGGGTTGGGCCCTTAGCCTCTAGGGACACACTGCTTAAGGTTACTCCAAAATCAAAGATAGAACGGCAACAAGATTTATATATTAAAACATCAAAATAGAGTTACAGTGAATCGCTCTTCAAAGAGAGTCGATGATCAAAGTTTCAAGTACAAAGGAGAATTTCATAAAATAGCAATAGTCTGTCCCCCGGGCTAGGAGTGCTGCCCCCTTCTTATAACAACTGAGCAGAGATATCAACGATATAGGAAATCGTTAAGGTAGTGATCCCTAAGGATAAAAGGATACTGAAGGATTCGCCAAACTGTTAGTTCTCAGCTATCCTCTTGTTCTCTTGTGCCAATTTGGTATCTCCTTTTCCTTTTCCTCGCTGATACACTCCAATTTGGATCACCTTATTGGAATGCGGTTCCTTGTCAAAGGGACAAAAGTTAACTTTGTCTTGTCTTCCCTTTGGGATGGCAGTCTTCTGTTTTCTCCTCTTTCTGCATAGAAAAAGGGTAATTAATAGTTATTTCATGTTGCATATAAATATTCTAGATTTTATCATAATATCTTGTCGTATACCTAGTTCATGATGTAAAGAGGTTATGAGTTTTAAAGAAAAGATGACAAAGTAAATGAAAATAACATACCTTCTCCAGTGCTCAACACACCCCCCTGCTTAGCCTTTTTCATGCCCTCATGAAAACATTGTAGTTGACATGCAAGATGGTGAGGGAGTACGCTGGAGACGGGATCTCATGAGGTGGTCTACAGCCATGATGCTTAGCTAGGTGCTCAAAGAGATGTACTGTCTGACCCTCAGGCATTTCGTATAAGGCTTGGTATCTTGGTGCAGGATGCCAAATGACCGGACTTCGGAACCTATAGCCTAACCAAGATGGTCCTTCCCTCAAAATAAGGTCACCATAAAGGCCCAAGCGATCAGCAGCTAACTTAAAGTTCTCATAGTTAAACGATTCCCTGTGTTGGATGTTCGGATTAGAAGTCTGATATCAGAATTTGGCGGCTGCAATGGAAAGGTATTTGATGGTAAAGAAGTATTCTATCCCTTGCCGATTGATTGTTGTATGAATAGGTCCTAATGCTTCAATCATGCCCGGAGTCCTCATTAGGTTCCTATGTTTATTCCATAACTGCAATGGGTCTTTAGGCTCAGCGCTCACCCATAAGTCTAATCCGTTTTCTTGTCTTTGAAAGGCATTGTAGGCTTTAATCCATTTTATTTGATTAACACCAAAAGAAATGAATGCCTACAGTTGGACATCCCCAATGAAAGGGCTGGGATTCTGCTCTATTTCTCGATCTAACACAAGGTTGTGCAAATAGAATTCACATAATACTCTCTAAACCTTCACCCTCTAGTGCTTACAACAATTTCTGAAGTCATCAATAATGTTTATTTCTATAGGGGCTCCTGCTTTGACAACTTTAATTTTCAATTGCAAATATCTTTCCATTAAAAAAAAGCATAGTTCCTAGCAGGTTCTCTACACGCTAGAATGTTAGTATACAAAGAGAATAAGGTATCCATTTTTTTTATGACTACATCTAGTTTATGAGTTACCTTTCTGAATCTTTCTTCTTCCTTTCGCCATCCTTCAAAAGCCTGACTTTCGGATAAGCTGACATCCCTCAACTGCTGTTGTAATTCCTCATACTTTTCTCCAGAGACAGTCGATTATGTAAGTTTCTCTACTGCTTCCTGGGCTTGCACCAAACCCTGTCGCAGAGTTACTGGCCTCGGATCACTATCACACATAGTAGTTGTAAGCGGGAGGTTTATTTGAATCTTCTTATTGCGTCGTTCCGTATTTATGGTTCAAATTTCCTCAGAGGATTGTGCCTATGTCTGAATTTCTTTGTCACATGCCGATATGTTATCTGTTTGTACTTCAACATGGGCAATAGCTGAATGTTGTTCCTTTAGGTTTTGAATGGCAAGCTGGACTTGAGTCCTCTTAATATTTTTCCTAAGGGGTTTCGCCAGAGTGGTTGCATGCTTTACCACCGAGGTCCTTTTTGCTTTCTTCCCCATCTTCAAAACCCTGATTGTTTGTGGAAGTCATGCTATCACGTTAAGCAGTCTTTGCTGTTCCTTTCTTAATCTTTTGATTTCTTCTTTTTCCTTGGAAGGAACAACCGTTCGCTTACTCGGGCCTAGACTTTTGCCTTGACCAATTTCCTGATTTTCTTCTTGGGGTGCTTCCTCATTATTCTGCTGATCGGGTTGTTCAGGGGTAGAAACCCTGGCTTGTTCTGCTATCTCCTGGGTAACCTCTTCTTCCACCCCTTATTCTTCATGAAATTCTTTCGGTGTATCTTGACTTGGAATAGATTGTTCCTCTTCTTTATCTTCATCACTTTTCTCTCCGGATACACTTTCATCATGGGCGGAGTGAATCTCTTCTTCTTCTTCCTCATCACACAATTCTTCGGATGCACTCTTATCATGAACAGAGTGCTCCTACGGTCCTTCTTTGGTGTGGAGGTTTAGTGGGCTGAGAGGTTGAGTATATTCACCATATTGGCCAGAATCTAGGCCAATTCATCTTCTTGCAGCGGATTTTGCAATGGGCTTTCCTCTCATTGCTCTGTTTCTTCTTCTGCCTGGCCAGATCTCTTCCTTTGTTTCTCTCTCATCGTTTTCCTTCAATTCTCTTTCGTTCTCCTCTCCTTCCAATTGTGGGGGTTGCTCGTCCCCTGAATCATCTATCTCTATCGGTTGACTGGTGTTCCCTTGGGAATTTTCCAGCCTTCCTCTGATCCATGCCAATCTAACGGATTTCCTTCATTTTAGCGGTATGTTCGACGTACTTGCAGCATGTTTTCGTTTTGGGGCTGGCAAAGCCAGTCCCCCGTCTATTATGAAAATTAGTTCTTCCCAACTGCTCTGTTGCTGAGCAATAGTATAGCTAACTATCAGTCGTATCAACCCATGGTGACTTACTACTGATTCTACGTGGCGAGCTTTATTCATGCTTCGTGCAACATCATGTAATAAATAATTTAAAAACGCAGGTAAATTCACAATGAATTTTTGTTTTAACACGACTAAAAGTTTAAGGTGGCGTGGTCTTACCACATCTTTCCTGCCTTCACAGGTGATGCAACTATGGATGATTCTCGCCAATTCCGCCCACGGCTCTCCCAAGGCTGCTAGTAGAACTCCCTTTCCTCTTACATTCAAGTTTTGGCCTTCATCCTGGAAGATTTTTATGGCGTCTCGCAGTCTTGCCTTCCTCAGAGTCCACACAGGTCCAGTGGCTGGCAGTCCCGAAACCTCTGCAATTATGTCATTAGTGACTGCTATCTGTCTCCCTTTTACCGTGGAGTGATATTCTTCAAAGTTCTACAAAAATTCAATTGCCACGGTCTCGTTGGATTGTTGTAGACGATTAAGATAAACTATCCATCCTGCCCTTGTTAGGATTTCTCGTGGAGCATCAGAGACTGTCAACACCTGTGGTTCTCTATGAATTGATCTTCCTCCCATGCTTAGCATGCTGTAAAAAACACAAAGACTGCAGTGGAACAACAGGCTGTTTGAGCTGTTAGCAACCAGACAAAAAATGATGAAACAACAAGCTCATTCAAATTTCAAATTACTGCTAATTGTTGCAGAGCATAACACGGAAATAGCTTTGGAACAACAAGCCATGCAAATTGGAAAACAATATACCATTAAGCCTTACTATTCCCGAGTGAGAATTCTCCGAATAATAAGCTGACATGTATGCCAGTAAATTATGAGGTCACCTGCTCACCCCTGCAATGTGATAGGCCGTCCCCGACCATCAAATGAGGGAGTGGCGTGCTGAACTGCCATGGTACAGAGTCAGAAAGGAACAACATATACCGAGATTCCATGTTTACAAGAATGAGTAGATTGCCAAAATCGAGGTATATAATAGAATCGCTTACTAAAGAAGAGAATGCCGTGATATGATGCAAGATTTGGAGGATAGGACAACTAACGTGCACAAAAGGTCTGATGCGGTCATTATCAACTTTTTTCTTCATGATTGATTGTAATAGATTTTCATGTATTAAAGGTTTGGAGGAATTATGTGCATAATGATATTTGACCCATTACAAAGATAGAAGAAGGGTTTTATAATTGCTATTGGTGTATAAAGAATGTGACTTCAATACCATCAACAAACTTCTATTGCCCACAGGTATCCATAACCTTGACAGAGTTGTTTATTTCACCCATGGAACCATGATCATTTGTGTATGCTTAGGAAAGTGTTGTGCAATGTCAGATTGGAGGCCATTATGCTGGCTTGGTAACCAGATAAATCATATTGCCATTCACTAGGAAGGAGTGAAAGCTGGGCAGGCCGACTCGTGATGAGACCTGTTGTTCCAAGGACTCTATTTTTCTGATGTGCCTCTTGGATCATATCCCTGGTGTGGTGGCCATAGTGGGAACGCCACTTCACTTTCTTCATTATGATCATAGTAGGCTGGCTCTTGATGAGACCCCCCATCCTTCATCTGACAAACCATGTTAGCAAATTATATAAACATTTTTCTCTTATTTTTTCTTTTATAAAGTACTTTTCCTATTTATACACAAAGGGTTGTTAAACACTCCTTAAGAGTAGGGATGGTGGAAGAAGTCTTAACATTTCAATAGAAAAATATACCCTTTGTTCTTATTCCTTAATAATGGTCAAAGAGGATTATGGGAATTTGGAAAGAACCATTATCATAAAGATAACCAATCATATCGGTATTAGTAGGATAGTGACAACAAGGTGATCAATAGTTGTGTCCTTTCTTCTTTTCTCTTATCAATTCAGAGAAATTTCTTGTAAAGATAGCAACTTTTATGTAATTTGCTAATTTCAGTATCCTCTAGTTTTTGTATTCATTGCATAGGTGTATAGCTGTGTTTCAAAAATGATCTAAATGATAAAACACACAAAGAAGAAAAAGATAAAACAAGTACTGTGCACAAAATTGTAAGCAAAAGGAAAGAAATACTCGAAACTGCTGTGCATTAAGAGGAACAGCAGCAAAGAAAACAAGCGCAAGCAAAACAATGTGAAAATGTTGTCCTTTTGAAAATGAACAACAGAAAAATGAAGGTGCTATTCCTTCAGAAAGGAACAGCTAAAAATGCAAGTGTTATTCCTTCGGAAAAAGGAGTAGCAGAAAACACAAGTATTGTTCTTTTGGAAAAAGGAACATCAAAAAACGCAAGTGTTGTTCCTTTGGAAAAGGGAACAACAGAAAATGAAAATGTTGTTCCTTCGGAAAAAGGAACAACAGAAAATGAAAATGTTGTTCCTTGGGAAAAAGGAATAGCAGAAAACGAAAATGCTATTCCTTCGGAAAAAGGAACAGTAGAAAACAAAAATGTTGTTCCTTCGGAAAAGGAACAATAGAAAACGAAAGTGTTGTTCCTTCGGAAAAAGGAACAACAGAAAATGAAAATGTTGTTCCTTCGAAAAAGGAACAACAGAAAATGAAAATGTTGTTCCTTCAAAAAAGGAACAACAGAAAAATGAAAGTGTTGTTCCTTTGGGAAAGGAACAACAAAAAAAATGCAAGTGATGTTCCTTCTAAAGAAGAACAGTGAAACAACGAAAATGTTGTTCCTTCAGAAAGAAACAGCAGAACAGAGGAAATGCTCTTTCTTCCGAAAGGAACAACAAAGTACAGAGGTGCTTTTCCTTGAAAAAAGAACAGCAAAATGCAAATGTTACATAAATGCAAAAATATATACAGAAAGTAATTTATACCAACAAAACAAAAGAATTATGTACAATATGTAAGAGTAGTCGAATCACTTAATGAACCAAATGTGAGGAAGATTTCTCTTCCTAAACTAGAATCTGCATGTCTGAGTCTTGGTGGAGTTGCTGGTAGAAGGATTCCCGAGTAAGTGGTTTACGGTATATTCGAACTCGATGGCCGTTTGCCTTAAAGGTATGCCCGGATCAATCAATGGTGGTTAGAGTAATGGTGCCATTATCATGGACCTTCTGGATTTCGTATGGTCCCAGCCAGCGAGTCTGAAGTTTCTTTTAATGAGGGCATCATGCCATTTGGCTCACTGTTGTTGGATTAATGCAGTATGTTGAAGGGCAGAGAGCCTGATTTCATCTAGCTCATTGATCTGTTGTAATCTATTAATCTGGGCCTCGTTTAAATCTAGACCGACTTCTTATGCTATTCGTAGTGTCTGTATTTCAAATTCTATTGGAAAGATGGGTTCCTTTCCAAATACTAGCTGGTATGGTGAATAACCGGTAGTACTTCTCCATGTTGTTCTGTATGCCCACAAGGCTTCCGACAATCTTGTAGCCCAATCACGTTCGTGTGACGCAATGGTTTTTGTCAATATTGCTTCTATTATTTTATTCGGGCTTTCTACTTGACCATTCACCTGTAGGTGGTATGGAGTAGTAATTTTATGCTGAATATGATAGTTTTTTAGTGTTGCAACAATTTTATTACCAGCAAACTGTGGTCCTCCATCCATAATTATATCTCTTGGGAGGCCATATCGCACAAATATTTGGAACAAGAACTGTATGACATAATCCTCTGTAGCTCTCAGTAATGCCTCTGCTTAAACCCATTTGGTGACATATTCTGTTGCTACTAAAATATATGTTCTCTGATTTGATGATGGGTTAACTGGACCAAAAAAATTGAGTGCCCATCATTCTAATGGTTTAATAACTAGCTGTGGGTTCAGGGGCATTTCGTCAAACTGTCCAGGGCGTCTTGCTCTTTGGCGGCTGTCACAAGCTTGAGCGAACTTCTTTGCTTCTTTGAAGATCATGGGCCAATAATACCCTGTTTGCAGCACCTTGTGACCAGTTGTCCGATCTGCGAAATTTCCGCCACATGGTTCGTCGTGACAAGCTTTCAAGATGTCAAAAATTTCATCTTCATGGACGCATCTCATGATGTGCATATCTGCCCCTGTATGAAACAGGTAGCCCCTAATCCATCAAAATCGAGTACTATGCTAGAAAATCTTCTTTCGTTCACTGGGGGTCAGATGTTTCGGTAATTTTCCTACTGCTAAATAATTCACAACATCAGCATACCAGGGTGTTTTAACAATAACAACGAACAAATGTTCATCTGGAAATTGACCTTCGGCTACTGCTGCATCCACTGGTTTTGGCATTCGTGAGAGAAAATCAGCTACATGATTTTCTTTTCCACGTTCGTCCTTTATTGTGATACCGAATTTCTGCAATAAAATCAGCCATCTAGTTACTCTACTGTTTGTGATTGGTTTATTTGCTAAATATTTTATGGCAGAGTGATCTGTATATAAGATAACAGGATATCCAGTGATATAATGCCTAAATTTATTGACAGCATGTATTACAGCTAAAAATTCCTTTTCAGTCACAGTATAGTTCAATTCATTAGGAGATAAATTCTTGCTAATATAATAAATCGCATATGGTTTTTTATCTTCTTCCTACCCAAGGATTGCTCCAATAGCTGTGTCTGAAGCATCTAATGAAATTTGAAATGGCAGGTCCCAATTTGGTCCTCTGAGTACTGGGGCTATTGACACAAGCTTTTTCAGATCCTCAAAAGCGCGATCACATTTTTCTGTCCAAACAAAGTCGAAATTTCTCGTCAGTGCATATAAAGGTGCAGCAATATGAGAAAAATGTTCTATAAATCTTCTATAATAACCAGAAAATCCAAGAAACCTGTGTACCTCTGCCCGAGTGGTAGGAGTAGGTATTAACAAAATTATTTGAATTTTGGTTGGATCTACTTGTATTCTAGTTGCTGAGATATAATGGCCTAGAATAAGTCCTTCAGTCATCATCATATAACATTTTTCATGGCTCAAACAGAGCCTGATGGCAATGCATCGTTGCAACACTTTTTCTAGTGTGTCCAATGCTGGGTCGAAATCATCTCCGTATGGTGTAAAATCATCCATGTATACTTTGAGCCCTTCATTTCTTAAAACTGAAAAGATGCTGAGGATAGCCCTTTCAAATGTGGCAGGGGCATTGCATAGGCCAAAAGGTAAAACTCTGTAGGCAAATGTTCCCCAAGGATAGGTAAAGGTAGTTTTGTCTTGGTCTTCAGGGGAAATTTGAATCTAATTGTATCCACTAAAGCCATCCAAGAAAGAAAAGAATTTCTTTCTTGCTAAAGTATCTAATACCTGGTCAATGAATGGAAGACGAAAGTGGTCTTTTTGTGTTGCTTTATTTAGCTCTCTATAATCTACAAAAATCCTCCACTTTCCATTCTTCTTTGGCACCACTACAAGCGGAGAGACCCATTTGTTATCGGAGATAGGGTAAATAAAGTTCACATCTAAAAGTTTTTGAAGTTCAGCTTTTACAATGTCTTTTAGATGAGGGTTAAGTCTCCTTTGTGGTTGGCGAACAGGTCTTGCATCCTTTTCTTTGTAAATGTGGTGTGTACATAACTGGGGATCGAATCCTTTCATGTCAGGATAATCCCATGCAAATGCTTCTTTGTATTTTCTCACTAGTTGGATTAGCTTCTCTTCTTGTTCGGGAGTCACGTTGCCATTAATGTTTAAAATTTTTCCTGGCTCAATTTCTACAGTTTTCCTAATTGACACAGAAGTAGTAGGTATTGTTTGATTTTGACTGTCTTTGAGAGAACTTTGTTCTAATTCATTATCAAATGCTGCTTCTATCATATGACATTGTATGTGGGATCCAGATTTAGTTTCGCTAATAAAGTTGTTAATGACATCATCCTCTGTTTGATCTTTGAAATCAAGGGCATCTTCTATGGTTAATGGGGATCTAATATTTTTGGTGAGGTATGATACGAGATGTTTGTTAGTTTTTATTATTGTGACACTTGGCTGGGTTGATGGATATAAGGCTAGATTCTTGATATTAGTCCCTCTAGTTATAGTCTTCCTACCTTGTCGGCAGCCAATATAAGCATCAACAGTTGCAAGCCAAGGTCTGCCTAAAATCAATGGATGTCCATCAAGTTGGTTTTTGGGGTTTATTATCAGAAAGTCGGCAGGATACTCCCAGGAATCAACGGATACCATGACATCATGTAGTGTGCCTCCTGGCCTAACCACGGATTGGTCAGCCAGTTCTAATAAAGTGGAAGTTGGTTCTACTGATGCGATGCCCAGTTTTTGACAAGTGTTGGTTGTTAAGATATTAATTGCAGCCCCTAAATCAATTAAGGCATTTGCAAAGCTTTGTCCATTGATTTGTACTGTTACTATTGGATTTCCTGGGTTTTCATATTTAACGGGTTTTTCTTTTCCTGATAATAGGTCGGATAAGGTGCCAACTACTTGGATTGTTGGGTTATTTGTTATTCTCCTCCTTGGTTTTTTTATACATTTCTCTTTGATGGTCTTTGCATATATTGGGATGTCTTGGATGGCTTGGAGGAGTGGGATTTTTATGTACAGATTTTTAAGTTCTCCGTGAATGTCAAATACAGGATGTTGTATAGGTCGAAGTATAATTAATTATTCTAGGAATGGGGAAGAAGATGTGATTACTTGATCATGAGTTTGTTGTGTGATCACATCCTCTTCTTGTAGTGGTTGTTCTATAGGTAACTGATTTTCAACTTGAGCGGTTTTATCTCCCTCTGTTTCTATAATGCGCCCAGATCTTAATTGAAGGTCATTACACTCTGTTAGATCAGTTTCTATCTCTGGTGTTTCAATTATTTGAATGGATTAGACTGGTTTGTTATTCGGATTAGGGTTGGGTTGGGCTAGGATTTGCAGTCTTAAGTTAGACTGGGGGTTTTGTTGTAACGCTGGCAGTGTAGGTTGAGGGAGCAGAATGGTTCCTACTGGCTAATTCATCGGTCTTTGCCAGTTTGTCTGCCAGGCTTAACTCTGTGAAGTAGGAGGAGACCATTGTGCTGGATATACATTGTTTTTCCAATATGGTGGGGTATAGGGAGAATTTGGCCAATTGGGTTGACTTGCTTGATTTGGCCATGGTGATGATGAAGGAAATGGTTGTTGTGACCAATTCGAGAAGGGAGGTTGATTTTGCCACATAGTATTATATTGTTGAGCATGATATTGTGGAGGCTGAAAAGAAGAGGTTGGATCAGGGAACATAGCTGATTGTCGCGGTTGCCATTGACGATGCTGATTAAGTAGGTACACCGGTTTTGGCTCTTCTTCTGCTTCCTTGTATACTGCTTTCAATCTAGGAAGTGAGGAACAGCTCTCCGTAGAATGGTCTTTTGTACAAATGGCGCAAACTTGAACCGCATCTACTGGAAACTCTTTGTGGCTGTGTTTCTTTCTACATCTGGGATAGAAGATTGCCAAATTTTGTTCTGCCTCTGCTTGTTTCTACTTGGCCTGCATAATATCAAGTTGCATTGTCAGAGTCCCCAATATGTCAGTTTTGAAATTTTCTAATAACTTTCCAATTTCTGTGCGAGTTACTCCTTCTGCAGAGATCTTGTTGTCTCTTGTAAACCTATCATGTTCTGCTGGTTTTAGTCTTGTGCTACCTCTTGAACTCCTGATACATAAATCAATAATGTCAGCAAAATTTTCCTGATAAATATCTCCTTTTCCCATAATATTTAGTGTTTCAATCCATTGTTCCTTCATTCCTCTAACTAATGTTGTTTTTAATACATTATCAGGTAAGGGTAATGATGCATAAGGAGATTTTTGAAGATTATACTGAAAACGTTCAACATACTCTTCTAATGTTTCATTCGCTCTAGCTATCATATGAAATATTTAATCTTTTAACTCTCTAGACCTGAAATAGTCCTGATATTTTTTTAGAAAATCCTCTTTCATTTGATCCCAGTTATTTATAACACCACCACCCTATTATCGGGAAATCTAGTGTCCATTCAGAGATGCTAGTCCCACTAAGACGGGTAGCTATCTTAGAAACAAACAAACTAAAGTTACTTATGTTTTCCTTTATGAGAAGTAGATGAGAGAGAAGCAGAGAGTACCAACCTTAGTCTTTCGCTTGGCTCCTTGCCTCTTTCCTCTCCCCTTTGACAGATTTTTACCACTCCTTCCTTGCTTGTCCCGCTTCAAGAACACCTGTAAAGTCAAAGCAGCATAATACCATCAAAGCATAGAGATCTACAATCATAAGCAATATAGGATCAGATATATATTGGCCACACAAATGCATATATCAACTCAGAAATACAAGAATGTGGAGGAAAACTCAAATAGCTTTATTGATAGAAAGAGTAGAAGAGAGGATTACAACCCATTGATCTGACCCAGCGTCATCCTCCTAGCATGAAAGCCCTTCTTCACCTCATGAAAAGCTTAGATCACCCAACACTATGATGTTCCAGAAAGAAACCAACAACACTTCCTTACAAAATACAAGATTCTAGCCTTTGGATCTCTGCGATGAGGGATCCATATATAGTTGTTTGTAGGTGGGTGAGTCAGCTTTTGGGATTTTGATTAGTTTCCTCTCTCTGATAGTTCTTGGTTCCACTTGGAGATTCATGATCTCTTACTCATCCCTCGGCGAATTCAGAGAGGCAAGTGTCAAATGATAAGTTTCTAGAAGATTCTCTGGGTTTCCACCTAGCCAACTGCTTCTTCCATTTATCTGCTCTCGCTCATCGCACCCCACATAAGGGATTTTTAGTATGCATCATACTTTTTGCATGTGGCAGGTGAGATGCATCACACCCTTAGCACTGAGCAGTCTGTATGGTCCAGTTTTGACCAGTTCTGAGCACTTTTTCATGGAGAGCTTCTGGGAGATGATGCAATCAGCTGACCTTGCTCCTTTAGGGGATGAAACAACACTTTTAGGGACTTAGACGCCATTGGTTTATGGACATATGTGATTGGGGTTGCAGTGCCCAAATATGTCTATAACAGTTGCCCCCCTAAAGCATGAGGTTGTAAATCTTTTTGATGTCGGGTGAAATGCTTTATCATGAGGATCCGAGGTTTTTCAAACTGGAAGGCGACTTGTAATAAGATACAATACAATACATTATCTTCATAATATTTTCATGATCTAGCTGAGGCGGGCATTCCCATGCTCAGCTTTATAAATTCATTCTCATGTACATTAGACAGACAACCATCTATGTGGCAGACTGATGATTCTAGTAGTGTCATCATCCTTTGGCTTGGATGATTATTTGTGCAGCAATTATGTACATTTGATGCCTTTATTTTCCTGAATATATCGTAGCCCGGATGTATGAAACTAGATTCGGGGTCTTCAAAACTCATTCAATCTTCGCCCGAAGTACAAGTCGATCCATGTGAAAAGATGTTTTGGAGTCGAACATGGAAGGACATCGCCTGATTACCAACCAATGATGTAGGTTATTAATAGTTGTGAGAGGAATCACCGATAATGATGATAACCCTTAAGGTAAGATAGTACAATTCACATGGTGTGAAAATGGGACTTGGCATCGAACACCACGCAAAATCTTTTGGTCGAAGGCCATTAATGTAAGCCTGTCGTCGGAAGTGAGAAACTTGCCATTGAGGCATGCAAGCTTCAAAGTACTGAAAGGGGTGTTCCTAGGTCGACTTCTTGGATAATGAGCTGATGTCAACAAGAAGTGACCCGTTGTAGGAGGGCATTAATGAATCCCACATCTATGAAACGGAACGGAGCAAATGATTTTGTGGAGGTGAAAACAATTTGATGATACAAGGTTCAGGGTGGTGGTCATGAAAGAATGAAGCGTGAAGGTATTGCAACAGATGAGACACAAGCTGGGTTGGTGAATTCTCTAAGCGACTTCTCTTAAATATATCAGCGACACTGAAATGGATTGGTAGCATTAACCCCAAAAATGGATGGTACAGTGGACCAATGGTAATATGACTGGTGAACGAAATAACCCAACCCGACTCAATCATGGTGATGGAGTAAAAGTTTCATGTTCAAGAGCAACCTGCTACCAATATAGTTTCTTCAAGTTTTCTTCCCAATTTTTCCCTAGTCATTTATGACTAGTACCTCTTTATTGTTGTCAAGCTTGAGGAGGATAACATATTCTTTTTCTATAATTTGCCCTTTCGGTAAACCCGTCGCTATGTTTTAATGAGCCTAGCGACAATGAAACTCGCTCTTGTCTGCATGGACAAGTTTTTCGCTATTATTTTAATGAGTTTAACGACAAAGATAACTCAATCCTTTTCAATTTTAGAGAGTCTGAAAAAAGATGGAAAGGAAACTCCAGTAACTCTTTTTCGTCATTTAATCCCTTAAGTCTAAAAAAGTATAAAATAATATGAAAGGGATGAGTTTTTAATAGTTTTAACGAGCCGAACAAGACATGCGCTCGATCTTTTTGTGTAATGATCCCTCAGGTCCAAAAAGATTAAAATCTAAAGGAGGGATAGCACTTCTGATCTTTTAATGAGCTGGAGAGGCCAATTGCTCAGCAATCTTTTCATATTTTACGAGTTAGATGAAAAGAGCTTAAGGGAGTCTCATTTTTTGAGGAACGAGTGATATTTTCGGGTAGCAGATGGTTCCAGGTAGGGTTTGGAACTTTCCAATCACGGCAGTGTAAAGAGGATGGCTAACAGAATCACTCGTCGCAGTTGTTCCTCAAAAGGGGTAAACAATCAAATGAAGGTGTATGATCAACTAAAACAGAGTGGAGGTGATGGTAAGAACACGACCAAGGCTCAAAAGCTGATGATAATGTGATCGCAATGGTTATTTACCAAAGACAGTTCATTTTTTAATGAGCTTAAACTCTAGTGGAACATGTGCTCATTGCTAGGTTTATTTTTTAACGAGCTTGAACTTTTAATAAAAAAGCTCGTGCCAGTCATATAATAAGGATGTCTCATCGATAGGTTCATTTTTTAGGGAGCTTGCACCATTCAAAATTTTGCTCTGGATCCTTTCATTATATAAGCTAGGGATGACCAATCCGATGAGTTTAAAGGGTTAAGAACCTACAAACTAAGAAAATAAATGGTCGCTTTTCACTTTCATGCAAAAAAGTTTGCATGCCCCCACGTATAACGAAGTAGAGTTTCCAGGTTACCCTTCAATTTGCAGACAAAACACTTGCTCTATCAGGAAAGGCATACCTTCAGATGGAGGTATCTTATTCCAGTGTAATCCCATTTTCCTAAATGGATGGGTTTGTCAGACTAGTCATATTCCTATGCGGAAACCCACCTTATACTTGGTGTTTTCTTGCCGAAGCACGCCAGGGTGCATGCCCCCTGGGTTTCAGGCATAATCACCGAATCACTCACTCTCATCAGGTGGACGGACTGGAGATTGATGAGACATTCCTTGTGCAAAAATACTAGTTAGGGATGGAATTTGACTATTATTTATGTGTGAGACGGGGAATGAAAGCTGGTCTACAAGCTGGACCACTTTGCCTTCATGCGAAAAACACATCACACGAAAGAGTGAGGAGACAATGGCTCCCATGCTATAAATGTAGTGACACCCAAGGAGTAGATTGTAATCTAAAGGTCCTTGGCCTACCATTACATTCAGGTAGACAATTTTCCTTCTCAAAGTTATAGGCAAACTTGGAAGGATTCCTAACGGTCGACTGGTTCCTTTGTCGAAGCCTGTCAGATTTCGCATCTCAGGCATAATCGATAGCGAACCAAGCGCTTTCCAAGTAGTTGAGGAAAGGATACTCACAGAAGCCCCTTCATCTATGATAGAACTAACCATAACCATTCTGAAAGATTGTACTATGATTCAGAATGGTACATTAGATGTTAGACGGGGTCTACCTAGTAGATTCTAGTCGAAGGAAACGACTAGGTTGCTTGGAGGTGGGACCAAATAAACGACCAGATACATGTCTGACGAACTTCCTTCCTGCGGTAAAGGAATGGGTAGATTTCCCCCATGTTCATCGGAGTCTGTGTTTACGAAGAGAATTTGAACGATGTCGTTCTCATCCTCCTTGGTGACTGTATCATCTGAAGGTAGACCTTCTGAAGACAAGACTGGGTCAACTTCCATCTCAACCTGTTGACTTTGGTCCGGTGTGGACTCAGAGGGTTTATCTTCAAGGATAGATGCTTCAATCGACCACAAAGGTGTGTCAGTCGGATTTTCAACTAGCGATGGACTCGACAAGAGTTTCTTGTATCTAGGAGGAAGCCGTAGTGGTGAAGCAGGATGGTTATCCAAGACTCTTTTAGCTTCATCTAGGAAGGGACAATGGTGGATGGCATGATCACCTTCACACAGTCTACAAGGAAATTTATATCTTCCTTTTTGTCCATTGACTTCGTTTTCACTAGTTGACGGTGTACTCTCAACATGATCGTCAGGGGTTGAGGACACTGGATTGTGTAAGCGAGGAGACCAGTCCCTTAAGATCTGAGGGATGCAAGGACAATCTTGATGATAGTGGTCCCCTTTGCAAATGACGCATGGAGATTTAGGTTTGGATGATGCAGTGTGCATATTTTTGCTAGACGATGTATGGTAGCCCTTTTTTACCGTTGGTTCCTTCTTATTCTTCTCCTTCCCTTTCTTCTTCTTCTCAGTTACTTGGTTTTTAGTTTTACTAGCTTCACCAAGTGAAGAGGAAGAAGGAGAGGGAGAAACAAACGAAGTAGAAGGTTGGAGGGTAACTCTATTATCATCTAGTTGCTGATTTGATTGCTTAGGAATCACGATGCTTTGAACAACAGAGGTCGCGAAGAGCCATACCGGCAGGCCAATCGTTAGTCCTGGAAGGGACAATGTGGCCATATGAGGTGCACCAACATCTCCCCAAGAGGAGAAAGGACTAGGATTTCCCCCAAGGGGAAATCCTTGGTTGGTGGACTCCATTTTCTCAACCTAATATCAACGAGGGAACAGTGACATTATTCCAATTAAAATAAATTTTATGTTGCTTTGACACAACTTGCTTTTTCAATTTTTAAGAGTCAAGAAAAATCTAAAGATGACTCTAGTCGCCTTCGAATTTTAATGAGCTTGAAGTGACAAGTGCTCAGATGGACCTTTTCCTTTAAGGAGTCTGAAAAGGAACGAAAGAGACTACTCTGGAAATCTAGACAGAAGGATTACCAAACCAATCGCAAAACTATAGAATACTTTTTATGGTACAGTAGTCAATCTTCTCGAATGCTATGTTCAGTGCATTGCGATCGATAGGGTGGTAGACACAGCTTCCTAAGGATAAAGGATATAGCCTATTGTGGCCTCCCAATATATACTCGACGGTACGTGGGAGCACAAGTCCGTACTAGCACTTGTTGTCTCAAAGAGGAGGAATCACCCAACCTACAATGAAAGTGATAGTTACCAAGCTTTAGGATGTCAGAATACGTCTCTAGCCTAGACTTCTAAATGTTGTGCATTAGGTTCCAAAGCGTTTTTATGTTCATTGAGTTTATTTTACAGTTGATCTTTCTTAAGAAGTTTTCCTTTAAGGTTCACCGCATGATGTAGATATACAATTCCTAAAAATGCAATCTGAGATGATAAATAGTCGTTTACTCTTCTTTTTGTAATGAAAATCTTAGATACTAAAGAAAGCGAAGCGAGATTCTTTCAACATAGAGTAGAGAGCACACACTAGATGCAATGTCCTAAATCAAAATCAACAAGCAGTCTAAATGCAAATGCACATGCATGTATTTGTTTTCCGCTTTCCTAATGTGTGAATGACAAAAAGAATGCTAAGTACAAATCTGAATTATCTTTTCTTTCAAAGCAACAATATTAGCAATTTTCTCTTCAAAATACGAAAGGAATACAAAGGCGACACTTTCAACTTCAATTTGAAAACTGCTTTCGATACTTGAAATACTATCAATTCAAATTAAATACAAGAGTAACAGTGTAATAGACCATCAAACATAGTAGGATTCTTTTCTTTGACTAAAAACGACACTTACGACACTTCCAAATATATAAAAAAAAAAATGACAGTTCGATTAAGTTACTTCTTGTAAACAAGAACTGTAAATGGTGAAAAATACATAAAAAAAAAATCATAGTTCTTTATACAATGGAGGCCAAATAATGCAAACGAAGGGGGTTTCAACAGTGGTATACTGATCATAGACAACAAAACTCCTGAATAAAGCTTAAGAAAGTGAAGAAAAACCAAAATCTGGAGGTAGAAACAATCTTATCTGATCATCGCACCTGTAACACAGTGAAACATGGATGCATCTCACCTACTACACACGAGAGGTGCGATGCATCTAGATTGCCTAAAGGAGATAGTGCGATGGTCCAGGTGTTAGCCTCCTGCTGCAGCAGGTTAATCATCTTTCATGATCGACATTTTTACATGCCAAATATGTCGTACTATGCATACTGCAATGCTCCATATTTGCTACATATGGCCAAAGAAGTGTCCATGAGAGTGTGCTAATCTAAGTGCCACTGCTGTGTTCCAATTTTGATAAGCAATTCATTTTTGGTTTGAGGCATTTTTCATTTGGAGGACTTCATGTGAGGCATGTATAACTCCCCCCTTCTTCCTTTCCCCGAAATTACTCACTAACTTCCCCTAAAGAGGTCAAGATCTGCTTGATACCTCTTAGTTTCATTATTCTCCATATCATTTGTCTTGGTGAAGATCTGCTTCAATCAAGGAATGTACACGCTTCTTCTATGAGTCATTTTCCCCCATTGATAGCCTAAGACATCATACTTAGCACTTTGTCTCATCATTTTCATATTAACTACTAACTTTACTATGTAGCTCCCTATCTATTTTCCCTTCCCCTACTAAACTATGTATATAACTCATATATTTATCCCCTCCCCTTGGTTGAAAAATAATCATATACATCCTTGGGAATTACTAAGTTTATCTGAAACTTAGAAAGAGCCCTCATTGCCCCCCTCAAACCATCTCTCCATAAAAACCTCCCAAATGCTTTTTGACTCCTTCACAAAGCACAAGAATCCCCTCATATGTACAAAAAAATCATCCTTTAGCCTTGGTTGGCCTTTTCAAAAGGCATATACCCCTCTTTTAGTCATCTCAAAATCCATTAAAAACCTTCAAAACATGAGAATTCCTCCTTTTTGGGCCATCGGACCCCTTCCGATGGCTTACAATCCATCCAAAGCACTAAAGGAGACCCCTCCGAATTCATTTGCCTTGCCTTTTTCATAAAAAATGGCTCCAATGAGAAACAAGTCTTTTTGGTCCCCCTCCGATGCGATATCGCTATCGGGAGGGCAGAGTGGCATGTAATAAGAGAAAATGGCTAGATTTCGAAGACAGGTGCCCTCCCTCCAACGCGATATTGCTGTCAGAGGTCGGGCGATCCCACACATGTACGTTGTTTGCATTGTGATTGGGCCTCGGCATATTCCATTATATATAACACATCACAATGTCTCCGCCGATCGCCGATGCTCTGACTTGTCGGGAGCCGTTCGATCGGGCCCTCAGATCAACGGCCCTGATCTTGTCGGTGATCGCTCCATTTCAGCGATCGCAACAATATAAAGTTGTGCCCCTTGCCCCTGCCAATTGCCGAAGTCCCGACTTAATCACATCCATCCATTTTGGGACCCCCAATCCACTGATATGCGATTTAGCGCCAGTCGTTGGATCGACCCACACCAGATCCAACGGCCAAGACTTAATATTTTGAACAGTGTTGCGGCAGCACCCAAATTTCTTTAATTTCACAATTTTTTAAGCATTTTTCCTGTTTTGAAAGAAAAGGCAATTCTCATTGATTTTGTATGCGGTGCCCGCACAAGCCCAGGTACAAGAAAGGAATGGTTTCCATAGTCGTGTTCAATCACTTTATGCCCAAAATGTTCCCAATTGTAGGGATTTCACCTTGGCATGCCTCCAGAGCTCACCTTTCAGCCAATTTTGCAATTTTAGCATTTTTGAGTGGCTAAGCACCGATAGCAGCTCCTAAGGTAGCAGACAGCACGACAGCAAACCTTTTGGCCGAACAACAACTAGAAAGGGGTGATTTGACAGTTTAAAAAGTATCAGAGGAAAGATAAGGCCTAATTCAATGTCAGAGAAGATCAGAGCAAGCGACAAAGTGTATCAGTCCAGATCTTCCAAAGCAGATGAAATCAAAATGCTCCAGCAAATGTAGCAAAGCATCATTTGAGCCATAAAGGCTCACGAACTCACAGGTTTACCATTTAAGGTAGCAGGACCACTTGAAGGCGCAGCTGAAGGAATTCAAGGCAGAGTTATTACAATGACAATGTATCAAGCCACATTTTGGAGCAGTACTGCTGAGCCCCATGTGCAGTTATGGCCATGAGGATAGCGCATGGCTCGAGGGATTGACATTTATTCATTCTTGAGGCTGTTGTCCCTGCGCAGCTGGTAGATAGGCATTCTTTCATTTATTTGCAATAAATGTTAGGTCAGAAGCATTCATTTCTCCAGATCTGCTATCAGATTTGTTGTTGTAGATATTTTGTAGATTTTTTCTCTATATATACCTCCCTCTGTATAGTGAAAAGGGTGGGTTGGTTGATTCACTCCAAGAGAGACTCACACTATATATCTAATATTTTCTATAATCAAAGTCTGCTTACAAGCTTGGAGAATGGACTGTTTGCTGTGTTTAATGGTTGAAGAGTGACTGCGGAATTCTTGTGCTATTACATGACTCAATAAGTGTTTCTTACCTCTGTATTTCCATTCATATATCATTATCTAAGCAGCAGAAAGAAAGAATATCTTAGAATTTGTTTAAGTGCACTCTATGCTCAATTTTTGCTGTATCTTTATGTTTTCATCTGTTTTAGGCATAAATATGAATTCCATCTGGCTCATATTTTCCCTAATTCACCACGTATGACAGTTGTCCAGGGATTCTTAACTTCCCCTAGATAGAGCTCATTCTCCTTCCCTCTGTTAAGTTGTTTGAGAGATTCTTAATTACCTCTCATTCCTTACATTTCACCCATCTCTTTAGCTTGAATGTTGTTTTATGTGTATCTATCTTGCTCCATATTCCTCTTGTGACCAAGAAAATGCACCAACAATTTTACTCCATGACTCCATGCCCAATGGTTTGAACTTATCACGCTATGCATGCCTCTCTACTTGAAAGCATCATCCTTCCCACCAAACTCAATCAAAACCCCTATGCATCATATCTAGCCTAAAATCATCCCTTAAACAAAGCTAAATCATAAAGAGAGAGCCCTCTCTGATTGCAGGTGGGCTAGAATTTGTAGTCCAAAGATTGGTTAGTGGTTACCTCGGCCGTATCCCTTCTGGAGCTAAGGGACAACCTGAGTGTTAACACCAAGGATGAGACTTTAACTTGGTTTTTGGTCACAGTTTGCAGCTTAGTTCAGGGATTTAGGCTGTGCTAATGATAGTTAGTAAATACAAATCATAGGGGCTGATCTACTGAGGTTACTTGAGCCACCACCAAGGCAATTAGGATGTTTGCAATCCAATTGTTTAGTTTATAAACAAAACCTGGAGATGGATTAAAGCAACATTGATCTACTTTGCAGTTGCATAGCAAAAGCAGTTTGAAGGCTAGCTGGCTTAACTTCAGGCTTCGTCTGTAGTTTATAAAGCAAATAAATATAGACAAGAAAACAAGCTATTCACTCCCCAGTGGAGTTTCCATTTTGTTATTGGGAAATCTAGTGTCTATTCAGAGCTGCTAGTCCCACTAAGATAGGTAGCTATCTTAGAAACAAAAAAAATAAAGTCACTTGTGTTTTCCTTTATGAGAAGTAGATGAGAGAGAAGCAGAGAGTACCAACCTCAGTTTTTCGCTTGGCTCCTTGCTTGTTTCCTCTCCCCTTTGACATATCTTTGCCACTTCTCCCTTGCTTACCCCACTTCAAAGAGCACTTGTAAAGTCAAAGCAACATAATACTATCAAAGCACTGAGATCTACAATCATAAACAATATAGGACCAGATATATATTGACCACAAAAGTGCATATATCAACTCAAACATACAAGAATGTGGAGGAAAACTGAAATAGCTTTATTGATAGAAAGAGTAGAAGAGAGGATTACAACCCATTGATCTAAGTCAGTCTCATCCTCCCAGCATGAAAGCCCTTCTTCACCTCATGAAAAGCTTAGATCACCCAACACTATGATGTTCCATAAAGAAACCAACAACACTTCCTTACAAAATACAAGATTCTAGCCTTTGGATCTCTGGGATGAGGGTTCCATATATAGATGTTTGCAGGGGGGTGAGTCAGCTTCTGGGATTGTGATTAGTGTCCTCTCTCTAATAGTTCTTGGTTCCACTTGGAGATTCATGATATCTTACTCATCCCTGGGAAAATTCAGAGAGGCAAGTGTCAAATGGGCAGTTTCTAGAAGATTCTTTGGGTTTCCACCTAACCAACTGCTTCTGCCATTTGTCTGCTCTCGCTCATCGCACCCCATATAAGGGATTTTCAGTATGCATCACACTTTTTGCATGTGGCAGGTGAGATGCATTGCACCCTTAGCACTGAGTAGTCTGTATGGTAAGTTTTGACCAGTTCTGAGCAATTTTTCATGGAGAACTTCTAGGAGATGATGTAATTAGCTGACCTTACTCCTTTAGGGTATGAAACAACACTTTTAGGGACTTAGAAGCCCTTGGTTTATGGACATATGTGATTGGGGTTGAAGTGCCCAAATATGTCTATAACACCCTCGCTGTTGACCATGACGTCAAGGTGTTTGAACAAGATCTATGGCCTGAGATTACTGTGGGGGGTTCAAGCCTGATGAACATCCTCTACACTCCCTACTCCCACAGTGGGACACCCCAATCGTTCCACTCCATCTCATCTCCTCCACATCATCCACCACCCTCATTCATTATTGTCCACCTCATTCACCATACCCCATCACCTAATCTGCCATTGCATAGATACAATGTTGTTTATGGCTACCATTTTACGATGCTTAAAGAATTAAGATTTGGGGTAGAAACACCAGTTCACCAAAGACTCAACATACCCTATTTCTTGATGCAATCACTCATAGACTCCAGCAATAAAGTAAAGGAAGGGAATTCCAAACAATTGGCTCACCATGGGTTGATCAGGATCCTCATTGAAGATTCCCTCCAACACCTCAGAATCCCTTTAACATGGTCAGTCTTTAGAGACTTACCAGTAAAGGATGACATCAAAACCCTCACCTATGATGTTAGTCCTTTTTCCAGTAAGGGGGAGGCAAAAAAAGAAGAAGAATATATAGAAATAGATGGGGATGAGATGGATGAAGAAAAGAAATAATACAGAGGAACATGATGAAGCGAGAGAAGAGAAGGAGGATGATGCTGAAACAAAGGAGGAAATGAAGGCAGAAACTGGTGGAGATGAGAAAGAACAACAAGAGAAAGAAGATAAGAAAAACAAAGAGGAAGAAGGCATTAAAATAGAAGGGAAAGAACACAAAGAGGAGTCACCTAGGGTGTCTCCAGAGGCCCCTGAGAGGAGGGAAATATTTGCCCTTGTTACCAGGAATAGTGTCCACTCAGATGCTGCTATTCCCACTAAGATGGGTGGCTATCTTAGAAACAAACAAGTAAAGTCTACTTTCATTTTCTTTTATGAAAATAGACAAGAGGAGAACCAAGAAGACCAACCTTAGTCTTGCGCTTGATTTCCTCTCCTTCTTGATAGAGCTTCACCGCTTCTTCTTTGTCTGCCCAGCTTCAAAGAGAACCTGTTGTTATACGGGAATAGTGTCCACACGGATGCTGCTATTCCCACTAAGATGGGTGGCTATCTTAGAAACAAACAATCAAAGTCTACTACTGATTCCTTTTATGAAAATAGATGAGAAGAGAACCAAGAGGGCCAACCTGACTCTTGCGCTCAATTCCCTCTCCTTCTTGATAGAGTTTTGCTACTCGCTCTTTGTCTACTCAGCTTCAAAACGACTTGTAGAATCACAGCAACATACTACTATGCAAGAAACAAGGATCTAAATTCATAAATAATGCAGGATCAGATGTACATTAACCATATACAAACATATATAAACAAGTACACCAGGATATGGAAGGAAACAAGAATAGCTTCATTCAGATAAAAAGTAGCAAGAGGATTACAACCATGAGCAGCTCTGACCCAGTATCATCCTCCAGCTAAGAAGCCCTTCTTTCACCTCAAGAAAAGCAAAATCACCCAACACTGTGAATGTACACTAGAATACCAACAACACTTCTCTATAAGTTACAAAATTCCAGCCTCTGGATCTCTGTGATGAGGGATCCATATATAGATGATTACAGAGAGGTGAGTCATCTTTTGGGATCTTGATTAGTGTCTTCTCTCTGATAGTTCCTGCTTCCACTTGGAGAATGGAGATCTCTTACTCATCCCCGGTCGAAAATGGAGTGGCAAGTGTCAGAGGGGAAGCTTCTGGAAGATTCCATGATCTTCCACCTCGCATTTTGGTCCCTGCCATTTGTCCATTCCCGACCATCACACCCTACAGAGGAGCCAAATAGTATGCATCGCACCCTCTGCATGGAGCTTTCAGTATGGTCCAGTTTTGACCATTTATGACCAGTTTTCAGTGGAGAAATTCTGGGAGATGATGTAATCAGTTGACCTTGTTCCTTTAGGCAGTCAAGCAACCCTTTTAGGGACTTAAGAGCCCTCAGTTTATGGACATTTGTGATTGGGTTTGAAGTGCCCAAAAATGTCTATAACACCTGGCACATACTTCACATCTGTCAAGGTAATGCGAGCTACATGCTCCCTCTGAAAAGAAATTGTGCCCACACCAGAAACAATATACTTTTCATCATTACCCATATCTATGAGTACCTTGAGGTCTTTCTCCTCCAAGGTGCTGAACATACTCTTATTGCTGGTCATGTGGAATGAGGCTCCACTGTCAAGAAACCAACCACAACCCATCATCGATGAAACCATGCATGCGATGAGGGTAAAATCCAATTCGAGCTGAGAGGCCAATGCCTCACCTTCAAATCCTTCCTTGGATCTCTTCTTGGATTTCTTAAATGGACAATTATTTGAATAATGGCCCACCTCATGACAATTAAAGCATCAAACTTTAGATTTTTCAATATTCTTCCCACCATGAGAAGAACTTGATTTCGGATGAGAATCCTTCTCCTTCCCTTTCTTTGCCTTACATGCTATGGCGCAATTTTCTTCATCCTCCTTGGATGAAGAACCATCTCTGGTGCTTCTCCTGATCTCCTCCTCCATCAGATCCGACTACAGTCGTTCCCAATATGGCAGTTTCTCTCTTCCATTAATTGAGTCCTAATAGCTATGCCATCTCTTAAGAAGACTGAGGAGATCAGACTCGCCATGTCATCATCGCTGTCGTGATTCCTACACTTCCAAGCTTATCCCTGCAGGTGGTGAGCTTGTTCAGATATGTAGAGATCGTGTTCCCCTTTTCACACTTGATTTTTCAAAGCTTGTCTTTCAGCGCCAACTTCCTCTAATCGTTGTTGTTCTGATATAGATCCTTCAATGTTTTCCATATTGAAAATGGTGTCTACTTCCCATGGAGACTTGAGACAATGTGGTCTCGAACTCCCTCCAGAAGAATTCTCCTCGCTCTAGCCATACATTTCTTCCATTCCTCCAATTCTTAGGCATTAGCAACTGATGGCTTGGGGACTTCTTGCTCAATGAAGTCCTTCAAACATTGTCCTCTAATACCGCTTCCATGTGATCCTTCCAAGCTATATAATTCGAGCTGCCATTCAGGGCATACTCGAGTCTCAAACTATTTAACGTCATCAGTGAAATTTGAGATGTGATAAGAATTCGATTTCTATAATCAAGAACTTCAAACTTCAAACTTCTCCCTTCTTTGCATACCGTTCTCCGCTTTGATCACCTTTGCTCCAATACCATGTAGAATTTCCCACTGTAGATCACTAGATAATGCAATATACTAAAGAAAAATATTTGATCTACTTCTACAAACAAACTTGCAGAAGCTTAATCGATTTTGAGCAAGATCAAATAATACACATATAACAGAGAATGAGAAATCAATCACACATGAACATAGAAGAATACCATGGGGAAAGCCTAAGCTAAAAACCCCGCTATTTGTATTATCATACAAGTGGAAATATCTCAAGATTACACAAAGCTTTAGCTCACAAGCTATCCAGCTCTGAGTACAATCCCTCATTGTTTCTCATAGACAGAATAGGCAACATATATGTCTTCCTTCAATCCTCCAAGCCTCCTATTTCCTTGCACAGTTTCTCTTGGGTCTTCTAGCTGCCACCTGTGTGAATTCTCCTCTCACACACAACACTAACCTCTGAAATAATTACGCAATCCTGAAGGAGATAATTCCTTCTGCATGGATGAGTTTCCTATATAGGAAAAATTCTTAAACTGATAGTACACTGTCCCTTCCTCTGATCTCAACTAGGTCTCTGACTGAACTGACATGCATGAGTTATTTATGAGATAATATTTAGTTATCTGAAGCACTAGTTACATGCATGCATGCATTAACTAACTGAACTCACAATCAGTTCCACAAACTGTTGGAACTAATCTAACTAGACTTAACTCAGTTAACTAAGCTAACTAGTTACAACTCGAAGTATAACTCATCTTGGTCTCCTTAATTAAGGGATAACTTCCTCAATCAAAGGGATAATTGTTGCATGTCTTCACATAGACTTCATGTTTGATTTTCTCCAACTAATTAACTCAAGATGAATTAATATTAATTTTTCAAAGAGCTGCAAGTCAATTCGAATTTAAATTCTCAATTTTAGTTCAAGGATAACTAAAATTGGAATTATCCGAAAAAATGTATTTATAGCAATGTTATTTTTAACATTTCTTGTTGCTATTTTCAACACTCATCCTAGGGGTTTGATACTATTAGGCCTAGAATTGATTTCAAAAAATGAAACGTAGTTCCCAATAGTGTATGCCCCTTGGAACCAGGCACAAGCTCAAAACCATTTTCTTTACAGTATATATATATATATATATATATATATATATTATAATATATATATATAAATATATTATATATATTATATATATATATATATATATATAGAATATATATTCTCATTTTGCAATGTAGCAACATAGCTCAATGTTATTGGCTTTCTCTTTTCTTTGTAAAAGGACAAAGTGACATCATTTTCAAAGATTGAAAATATAAATAAAATAAATAATAAACTCTACGTCATATATCACCCAGTGTCTAGTTATAGAACCCAAGTTTGAGCTTTCTCCATCTTTAGAACAATACGAAGTTTGAGAACCAAAATCAAGCTCTAGTTATTTCACAAAGTCAATTTTGTGCCTTAGAAAAGGCACACATGCATTTTAGTCTCTATCACTAATGCATGTGGTGATAAAGGTATATCTCGGCCTGTGTAAAAGACAAAAATGGCTTCAAATGTCATTTCATTATTTTAAGTATTAAAACTAATACTTAAAACTAATGATTCTTATTTCTTATGTAATTTTCCTGTATTGTAATATTATGTGTTCATGAATAACCTTTCCTTTTTTCTTAAAAAAAGTCATATAAGAGCTAGTCCCTTTCCCTTGTTTCGTACACTCCCCTATGAATGTTTTATTTTTCACCAAACATTTACATAATTCAAGATGTTAAGACTTGTTATGCTTTATTGATAGGTATACTAATGATAGAAGAACATCATTTGTATACAAATTTTTGTGCACTAAAATATATACAACATGATTATTTTTAGCAGAGGTGGCCATGGAAAATGTAGAAATAATAGAGGTGGAGGACCAAATCCATTGAAAAGAGGAAACAAAAGGCTCAATTTTCAATACATTTGGATGCAAATTCTGACAAGTTCAACCAATTATTACAAATTGGTTTCCTCATTTTATCTTGCTAACAAGCATATTGTCCATCTCCTCCACACAATGGCAAAAATCAGTGGCCCGCACAGACAAATGCGTGGCTTCATCCTGGAGAAGTTGGGTGGTATGAATACAGATGTTCCTGGAACACAAAAGAAGTATGAGAATATGTATGAGTCAAAGGAAGAAGATGTATCGACATGTGGTATAGATAGAACAATATGAAGAGGTACAATGTGTAATTAGGCTTGGTCAGTATCACACTTAGGGAAAATATGTGTAATCTTGTTGGGGGAGAAGAATGAGACTGATTAGTTTTAAGGGGATTTATTCAAGTTAGTAGCCATCGAATGCCTTAGCAAAATTTGGCACAATTTCCATCAACGCCAAAGGGGGATATTGTTGGAAAAAATGTAGGCCTTGGAGAATCTTGGACAAAATGTTGTCATTGGAGATTGTTGGAAAGATTGATGGACATAATGTTCTCATTGATGTCAACTATCTCACTAATGACAAGTATGAATTCATTTATGTCAGTGAGAGTTGGATGGTAGTTGAGGTATTTAGTTGAGAATCATCACAGTAATAGGATAAAGTGAAGAATTCCTAAAACGTATGCCTATGGTTGATGAAGGTATGTTGTAGAGGTCACTTTGTTAAAGAAAATTTTGTGCGTAGAAACCCAAGTTAGGTGCCCCCACTAAGTGCATGGATGGATAATCCTCAAAGAGACCTTTCCAATGGCATATTACACTTAAGAAAGATCCTAAGAGTTGTAGATATAGTTTGTTTTGAATTTAGGTGGTTAGCTTTAATGTTGAAGTTCGGAGGTCTGGGCCCCTTATGCAGAAAATAGGTTGTCTATGGATAAAGTGTCGAACTTCAAACAATTTGGACTGATATGGATGTTCGGGCCAAGTAAGTTGTTCAAGGATGTAGGTTCAAAATATTCCCAACTCATTTTCAAGTTTCATGTGCTTTGTCCACAGATAAAGTGTCGAACTCTGGATATTTCATACTCATTTTGATGTTCTAGCGAGGTAAGTTGTTCAAGGATGCAGGTGCAGAAGAATCCTAAACCAAAACTCATGGTCAGAGTTCATGTGTCGGTGAAGTTCCAAAGTATAATGGGAATTCATCTTCGAAGGTTTGTTTTAAAGGGAACATAAGAAAAGAACTCAGACCCAGTCTTTCCTCTCTACAAATTTTTGATGATGTGGCATGATAATGTGGTTATTAAAGTACATATAGGTGCCACCAAATAGACCAAGTTGATGGCATGGCATGTTGGAGAAGTGACACATGGAAGGAAAATATGGAGTCTTTGGATGGAAAAGTGGGCAAAATCCATTTGACACGTGGCATCATTCATATGTCACAGTGTAGCATGATGACATCACCATGACATGAGAAATGTTGTTAGAAAATGATGCGGCATAGTGTTAGGATTTGAGTTAGCGGATTAAGTTTTTGGACGATTTCCTTTGTTTTAGAATTTCGAAAATTATACTAAATCCTAGATTGTGGGACCCGTAACAAGCATTAGTTCCAGACTTCATCATTTAGGTGATTTTATCGGGCATAACAACAAAAAGGTCCAAACCTGAACTCAAGCATAAGCACATCAATCATAAAGAACATGGTCACATTTTTGGTCATATGCAAAAGGTGCTAAAGTCTCCAAGAGTTTAGTTAGTTAGAACTTGGTGTCGAGTTCAATTATGAATTAAAATATTTTGTTACATAGTTGTACAATGGAGAACTACAAGAACAAAGGATTTGATTTTTTTATGACAACTCATGGATAATGTCCATTTGTGAGGAAATTAAATTATGAACATTACACAAATATATAAAGAGTTTAGCAAAAGAAGGCTAAGAGAAAGTGTGAGATATTGCAGTGGGTAAGAATTAAAGATAATATTTTACACTCTCTAGCTTAGAATATCACACCAAGACTATGGAACCATAAGTTCATAGGCTGGATGTGAGCTAACCTAGAGATGAATTACCTCCTCAAGTAGTATAACATTGAATGAAGTGCTTATATTAAGCATATTGAGGAGCGAATGAAGCTCCTATTCTCAACCCATGTGGGATTTTTCTTAAAATGAAAAGCCATAGGGTCATGAAGTGTAGAAGAAACCAAAGTGTGAATGTGAATTGCGTAGTGAGAGAAAAAAAACATGATAGAAAGTGAATTGCTGAAGTTTATTCTTGTAGATGGTGCTAGTGTGTGCTTGTAGAAGAAATAGAATCTTGGTGATGTCGAGGTGCTACAACAAGGAGGTGGGTTCAGGAAGGCAATGGAATTATTCAGAAATAGAATAAAAGAATATTGCTAGAGGTATGAGTTTGAAAATCCTATGAAAAGAATAGATCCAACTGGCAACAGTAGTTTGGTGCTTGCACAAATTTGAAGTTGACACCTCTAGAAAGTTGGTGCTTGCAAATATGAAGGGATCGGGGCCTTCTCTGAGTGGGTGCTCACAAAAGAATTGGTGTAATCACAGTTAGTGCTTTCAATTTACATCATAATAAATAGAAGCTTTGGTGGTTTTTCTCCCAAAAGGGTTCCCATTTTAAATCACTGTGTATATGTATGAATGTATAATTGATGTCTATATATTGCAGTTGATTAATTGATTGGTTAATTAAATTAAAAAAATTATAATTATTGATTCACACCCCCTGGGAATTCTTAATTCCTAAATAATAAGAAGCCACTTTAATTAAAGAAAAAACCTACTTTCTGAGATCTAAATATTTCAATTCATAGCCATGTAATGTTTTTCTCATGCATAAAATAGGAAGTTCCTTTCCTTTTGTATTCTTTTGAGTGAGTAAAGAGGCAATAGTTTCATTCAAAACAAGGGAGTAGAGTATGTAGTCTCATGCAAAATATGGACTTGTTAGTAGTAGGGCTATTTTAATTTCTTGTTTAATATTTTTGAAAGCCATTTGTGTTTATGGATTCCGTTCAAAATCTTGATCCTCTTTTAACAACTCATTAATTCAATTCAATATTGAAGCAAAATCCAATATCAATCTTCGAACAAAATTTACCTTCTTCAAGAAAGATTAAACTCCCATTTGGGAAGTTAGAGGTTGCAAATTATTTATGGTTTTAACTCTATCTATATCAAATATTATTCCTTCTTTTCTCACAATATGGCCCAAAATATTTCCTTTTGATAATACAAACAAATGGTTCCTTGGATTAAGAGATATGCCATATAATCTAGAATGTTGGAAAACTTGTCTCAAATGTATGATATGTCGTTCTCTTAATTTTGAATGGATAGTAAGATCATTATGGTAATCTTCAATGAACTTATCGATCATTTATTAAATGCATAACCCATATGTCCTTCTAGTGTATCTCTAACATTTTTTAATCCAAAGGGAATCCTAGCATATGAAAATGTCCCTCATGGTGTTACAAAACTACTCTTGTATTGATCATATTTGGCAACTAACACCCGATTCTATCTGGTGTACCCATCAAGTATTGAAATTAAAGCAAAACCAACAACTTGTTTGAGGAGAATTGATTCAGGAGCATCCAATTAGGGAGGCGACAACTGGCCATGTTGTTTCAAGTTAAAAATAATAATAATAATAATAATAATAATAATAATTTTTAGTTTTCTTTTATTGTATCGTTTTTTTTTAAGAACGCTGTCATAGCCAATGTCGTTATTTCTTTTTTATTTCTTTTAAAAGTCAATAGGTTAGAGAGTGGTCTTCATAGATTAATACTTGAAAACAGAAAAAGGAATTTAACTGTAAAATTGTAACTGCAAGTAGTTCCTCAACTGAATGAGGCCTCAAGCAGCTTATATACATGAACAAAAATAAGAAGTAGGTGGTTGTTGCCAAACATAAGAACAACAACTATATAATGTAAATCTCTAACAGAGCAATTTCTTTTTTTCTTGAAGAGTAAAAGGAATCATTTCAGGTAACCATCAGTATTTAATATGAATGACTGCTACCGTGTACAAAATTAATTATTGGAAGACTGGAACAAGATTTTGCATCATATCGAGCAATTAAAGACTGCTAGTGAACTCATTCAGGTATTTTACAAGACAATATATTGAAATTCGCATAAATATTTGTTGCAGTAGAGACAGCATCCTGTAACCCTACCCGGGTTCAGAGCCTAAGGCAAGTTGCATTTCCAAAAAATATACAAACACTAAAGATAGTCCACAGACATTTCGTTTTAGACCTAGGAGGGTTTCTGAGACCTAGAAAAAACATCTATCAAAAGACAGAAAAGATAGCCCAGGACTTTCAACGGAGGAATAGGTTCGATCATCAAAAAAACGAGACTACATCTCTGTAAAGTCCAACCTACAGCTATTATGTAAAAAAAACAAGAAAGGCACCACCCGATTCGAGTGACAACGACCATGGAGGAGTGAAGGAGTAGAGGCCACTGAGGACCAAACCCTCGTCATCATTGCCGAGGAACGAACCACCTGCACAACAATGAAAGATGTTCAGAGAGGCAACATAACTAGCATACAGAGAGAAAATCGAAAAGAAGGAACATAGGAGGACAGTTAGAGGGTTACCTGAAACGGAGGGTAGGTTCCATAGTCGAACCCGGAACTGACAGCATTCAAGCCACAGCCACAGAGCCACAAAACCCCAACTGCTCACAAGGAGAAAACTTGTTAGCAAACGAAGAGAAAGCAAGAAGTTTGAAACTGGAGTGGGGAGATTACCTTCCATGAGGACCGAATCATCGCCAGGGAATTCAGGCTGAGGGCCCGACAAAAAATACCACCAACAGCCACCAACAAACGCAGAAGGAAACAAACAAGTAGTTATAGCAAACAAATTACAGTCACAGAACAAACCTCGCATACCCAGAATAGTCACAAAGCTCAACAACATTTCATCAAACCACACAAGAAGCAGCCACCAAGTTCATCGAAATAGCATCCCTAAGTTGCCCAGAGGCATAGAACCAGAGCCGAGACCAGAACCATCAAACGGTGGAAGGCACATGGACATTGTTGTCAGCGGAAGGAACCAGGTAAAGAATAGAGCGAGACCAGCAGTGAAAAATGACTAAGAAACCTGCGAAGACCACATAATAGAACCCTAGTGCAGAGACCAAGATCACCTCGGAGAGTAGGTAGAGTTATTGTGCCATTAAACCCTCACCAAAACCCAACTACATACGAGCGCTGGAAATGGTCATGTGGGCCAGTCGCCATGTAGGTGACACCTCAGGGTTTTGGGGTGAGTCATCAAAATTTTGGTAACAGAGCAGTTCTTTCCTTAGGGAAGAAAAATTATGGAGGTAGGAAGAAGGGGTCAAGGTAGAGCCATTCGGAGGGCAGCTGATGAAGGACTGCATGAGGAAATCAGGATACTAAGTGCTAGATTGGCAGCAGTAGAAGAAAGGAGGCACAAGGATCCATAGGGTGGTGATGTTAGTGAAGAAGAAGCCACAGCTAGGACAGATGGGTCCGATGAGGAAGGACCAGAGCTAAGGTTGTTAAAATCTATTTTGTTAGCAAGCAGCAAACCGAAGCCTGAACTGTCAACATATGATGGAAATTTATCCATTGAAGTATTATTGGACTGGATTAGCAAGTTGGATAAGTATTGTGAATGTGAATAACTCAGTGAGGATAAGAGGGTCAGACTCGCAGCTACAAAACTGAAGGGGCATGCAGCACTGTGGTGGAACAATGTGCAGGTAAAGCGAAGGAGATTAAATAAGCCACAGATCAGAACAGGGCCAACATGATCGCCAAAATGACAGGTAAATTTTGACCTGAGGATTATCAGATTTATCTATACATACAGGTACAAAACCTGAAACAGAGAGCAATGATGGTGAAGGAATATACGGAAGAATTTTCTAGAGTGAATTTACGAGCGAGTTATGTTGAGGATACCCCAGAAAAGACAACAAGGTTCGTGAATGGATTACAGGTGGAGATACTAGATGAGATCAATATTCTCTCCCAAATCTATAGAAGAAGCATATCAAAGTGATTTAAAGGCAAAGGAGAAGATCTCTAGGAGACAAAATTCCAGGAGAGGACGTGGAGCCGGCCAAGGAAGGGGATAGTCCTTTGGCAGAGGCAGAACTTCCAGCAGCAGTGAGGAAGGAAACAGTTCAAAAACTGCAGGGTCAACTGAAAAGGACAGTAACACTAGAGGGGGATGGCCCTACCAGCGAGGGAGAGGTAATGACAGAGGTAGAGGAAATGCCTATCAGTGTTACAAATGCCACAAATGGGGACACCGGTCTTTTGAATGTCCTGAGAGTGATCAAGCAGGACAAAGAGGAGAATATGTTGCTCAACCAAAGGAAGCTGAGGCCCAACCTCAAGAAGTGGAGAACATTCCTGAAACAGGAGAGGCCTTGGTGGTGAACAAAGTCTTGTTGAAACTAGCTAAAGAGTTAGCTGACCAAACACAGTGGAAAGCCCTGTTCTAGACTGTGTGTAAATCACATGGGAAGTGTTGTAAATTGATCATTAATAGCGGAAGCACTGATAACCTGGTAGCCATCGAGATGGTAGAGAAATTGGGTTTGAAAATATTGAAACATCCAACACCATACCGAGTGTATTGGTTACAAAAAGGGCATCAACTGCTTGTTGACAAGCAGTGTGAAGTGGAATTCAATATTGGCAAGTATAAGGATAAGGTGACATGTGACATTATGCCAATGGATGTGTGCCATATACTGCTAGGTAGACCATGGAAGTATGACAAGAAGGTAGTGCACGATGGGAAGATGAATTGTTATAACTTTGTGAAAGATGGGATCAAGCATACATTGGTACCCATGAAGGAAGAGGACACAACAGAGAGTAGTGGGACCAAGGTACTATTATTAGGGGGAAAAGAGTTCCTACAGTAGGTTGGAGATGGTGAAAGTTTGCAGTTGTGTGAAGACCAAGGACAGTGTTAGTTCATACTGAAATTAAGGATTTACCAGAGGAAATTTAAGATAGGTTGCAGGAATTCAGCGATATAATAGTAGATGATTTGCCAGATAAGTTACCCCCAAAATGGAGTATCAGCCACCATATCGATTTCATCCAAGGAGCTAGTTTACCTAACAAAGTTGCTTATCGAATGAGTCTAAATTACAATGAGGAAATTAGGAAATAGGTACATGAATTGTTGGACAAAGGGCTGATCCAGGAAAGCTTAAGCCCATGTGCAGTTCCAACAGTCTTAGCTCCCAAGAAAGGAGGAGAGTGGCGGATGTGTATCGAATCCCGAGAAATTAACAAGATTACCATTAGATATAGGTTCCCTTTGCCATGAATGGATGATATGATGGACTGCTTGAGTGGAGCAGCATATTTTTCAAAGATTTATTTAAAAATAGGTTATGATCAGATACAGATTCGAGAAGGAGACGAGTGGAAGACTACTTTCAAGACCAATGAGGGCCTGTATGAATGGTTGGTCATGCCATTTGGGTTGAGCAATCACACATCACATTTATGCGCTTAATGAACGAGATGCTGAAGGAGTATATTGGGAAGTTTGTTATTGTATATCTAGATGATATCCTTATTTTTAGTAGAACTAGAGAGGAGCATTTCCGACACATCAGATGTGTCTTGGAAAAATTACAGCAGAACAAATTGATGTTGAATCTGAAGAAATGTACATTTTGTAAGAAGGAGTTGATTTATTTGGGATTCGTGATTGCAGAGAATGAGTTGAAGATGGATCCAGAAAAGGTTGCAGCCATAGTTAGCTGGTCATCCCCAAAAGCTTTATTTGAAGTATGGAGCTTTCATGGGCTAGCAAGTTTTTATCGGAAGTTTATAAAATATTTTAGTGGGATTTGTGCACCCATGGTGGACAACTCAAGAAGGAAAATCAACCTTTTCATTGGACCGAGTCGACTGAAAAGAGCTTTCAGCCGCTGAAAAAGAAGATCACTAAAAGACCCATTTTGAGGTTGCCAGATTTCAACAAAAATTTTCAAGTTCGTTGCGATGCCAATGGGATAGCCATTGGAGTGGTACTGAGTCAAGAGGATAAGCCAGTAGCCTATTTCAGCGAGAATTTAAATTAGAGTCGATAGAAGTATACGTCCATGACAAGGAATTTTATGCAGTGGTGAAAGCGCTGAAACATTGGAGACACTACTTGCTGGGTAATGAATTTGTTTTCTTCTTAGACAATTCTTCTTTGCAATATGTCATGCAACATCATAAGCTGAATCAAAAACATGCAAAGTGGGTGGAATATCTCTAGAGTTACACGTTTGTGTTAAAACACATCAGTGGACAAGCCAATAAAGTGGCAGATGCGTTAAGCAAAAGAAGTTTGATTTTACAAGAAGATAGAGTGCAGATGTTGGGCTTTGAACATCTTAAAGATTTGTATGAGACAGATGCAGATTTTCAGGAAGCATGTGAAGCTTGCCAAAATCCGCTGTTGAGGAACAACAGTTTGTGATTAGATTATAACATGCAGGAAGGATTATTGTTCAAAGGAGGACAATTGTGTATTCCAGAATGTTCCATGACAGAGAACTTAATTCAAGAGAAACATAGTGGTGGTCTAGCTAGACATTTTGGCGTAGACAAGACCTTGGACCAGGTAAGTCATTTCTATTATTGGCCAAAGATGCGGTGAGATGTACAACGATATGTGGCTAGATGTAAGATGTGTCAGTTGGTGAAAGGACATAGTCAAAATATGGGACTGTATACGCCCCTACCTGTTCCGAACAGGCCGTGGGACTCAGTCAGTTTGGACTTTGTCTTGGGTTTGCCGAGGATGCAGAAAGGATATGATTCGATCATGGTAGTAGTGGACCATTTCACTAATATGGCACATTTTATTCCTTGTAAAAAGACCAATGATGCCACGCATGTAGCCCAATTATTCTTTACAGAAACTGTCAGATTGCATGGCTTACCAAAGTCAATCATTTTGGATAGGGACGTGAATTTTACAAGCCATTTCTGGTGGAATTTGTGGAAAAAATTAGATACTAAACTAAAATTCATCTCAGCTTACCATCCACCGACCGACGGACAAACGGAGGTAGTAAACTGAAGTCTAGGAAATCTGCTACGTAGTCTAGTTGGAAAAAATTCACGACAGTGGGATCGTGTACTCGCACAAGTGGAGTTCGCTTACAACAATTCGCCCAACAGGAGTACAGGAAGAAGCCCTTTCCAAATCCTATACGGCCTGCACCCCCACAGAGTGCACGAGTTACAGGATTTGTGTCGGTTGGAATGGAGGAGTGCTGATGGAGAACATTTCGCCAAAATGATTAACGATCTTCATGAACAGGTGAAAGCCAAATTGCATAAAAACAGCCAAAAATACAAGCAGAAAGCAGATTTAAAATGACGAGAAGTGTAATTTAATGTAGGAGACCTGGTACTAGCACACCTACGGAAGGAGAAGTTTCCTAAAGGGGAATACAACAAGCTTAAATTGAAAAAGGTAGGGCCTTGCCAGGTACTACAAAAGTTTTCTCCCAATGCATATGAACTGCAATTACCCCCGGTTATTGGGATCTGTTGGGTGTGGAGCCTGATTATCTTCTATATTCAAAAGTACCACCACATTGGATCCCAGTTAAAAATGGGGGCGGCAACGCCGCCCGTAAAATATTCTCTGCAGGGGGGGTCCAAGGGGGGGCAGTGCCCCCGAAGCTAAAAACAGCTGTAAAATTGCCTTGTAAAAGTATAGTAATTTCTAGTCAATCTGGGCCGTTCATTAGGCGGATGATCTGACGGTAGAACTTATTTTAGTTTAGGGTTTTTTGCCCTAGAAGGCAACCCCTCTCTTTGTATGAGGGCATTGTATTTGAGGCTGTGAGATAGATGTGTATTCGGTGTGAGCGAGAAACAGAGAGGTGAGACTGTGAAAGAAGACAGAGGATATTACAGCGGATTTGCTGTAGGTTGTGTCTCTTTATTTTGCTGGATAATAGAAAGGAAGGACTAGCTGTTCGGGGTGGACGTAGCCCAAACTGGGTGAACCACGTATATCTGTGTCTCTCTTGTTTTGTGCGTTTTCTGTGTTTATAT
>APFE030482337.1:2569-18466 GCA_000404065.3 Pinus taeda
AAAACCATCATGCCCAAAACCATGTGTAAAACCCATGAAAAAAACCATGGGTAGGTCTGCCACCGATATTTGGGTCCACCATCCATCCTTGGGTCCGCTGCCCATGCTTCGTTTCACATATATATAGGAAAACAAATTTCCCGGGGTACTGCCATGAACTTTGTGCAGGGGGATGCCCCCCTGGTGACCCCTTTTTTGCGCTTGGCAGAACGAATAAGCGAGATTATCGACCCACCCCACTCACCCCCCCTTTGTCTTGTGTGACTAATCATGGAAAGAATATAAGACACACCCAACATTCTCCCACTTGTTGTTTTCTTTTCCACATAGGGAGTCACAGGAGATCTTAGTCATTGGTCCAACCCCTGCAACACCCATTGTTTCTCTACACAAAGAAAACTTCTCAATGCTCATATACTTCATCAATCCATCTACAACATTCTTCAAAGTGTCCACCTTTACCAAAAACACCTTTTTGTCCTCAACCATATCCCTCGCAAAGTGATACTGAACATCAATTTGCTTTGTCTTTGAATGATAAACAGAGTTCTTTGCCAAGAAAATTGAATTTTTCATATTATAGTCTATCCTTATAGTTCACTGTACTAACCCCATGTTTGAACACAATATTTATAACCAAATTTCTTCCTTTCTTGCATGAGTGGCTCCCGTGCAGTTTGCATATGTAGTTGAAAGTACCACTATTGACTGTCTCTTTCTCATCGAACTGACTACTCCTCCAAATAGGTTAAAATCATACACACTTGTAGATCTTCTCTAATCGAGATATCCAGCCCAATTTGCATCAACAAAGCCACAAATGTCCAAAACTCTATTCAATCCTAGTCTTCCTTGGTAGCACATACCATAATCACTAGTGCTACACAAATACCTGAAAACTCACTTCCCTGTTGTCCAATGCTCCCTCCCTAGTTTCGACATAAACCTGCTCAATACTCCTACTACATGTGTAATGTCTGGAGTAGTACAGACCATTGCATACATCAGGCTATCGGTTGCACTTGCATATGGAACACAAGACATGTCCTCTTCCTTTTCTCATGTCTTGGGACATTGTTCAACATATAACTTTACACTTATAGGAATAGGAACCTTTACCAATTTACTATCTTGCATATTAAACCTATGCAATATTGTATTGACATACTTTATTTGGTTTAACTAGAGCTTCCTCTTCCGTGATCTCGTTTAATTTCCATGCTCAAAATATAGTTTGTAGCACCAAGATTCTTCATGTCAAATTTGGAGGACAATTGGGTTTTCAAATCTTGGATAATTTCTTTGTCATTTCCAATCAGTAACATATCATCCACATACAAGACCAAAGCAAGAATTTAAAATACACACAATGATCCACCTTGATTCTGGTGAAGCCAAGTCCTCATATATATGTATAAAATTTCTGATACCACATCCTTGATGATTGTTTTAACCCATAAAGAGACTTTTTTAACCTGCATACCAGTTCTTTCTTACCCTTCACTGCAAAACCTTCAGGTTTCTTTATGTAGATCTCTTCTTTTATATCCCCGTGAAGAAATGGTCTTCACATCCACCTATTCTACCTCAAAATCAAAAGCAACAACAACAGAGAAAACTAATATAAATGAAGTAAACTTGGCAACAGGAGAAAAAATATCACCAAAATCAATTTCCAGAGCTTGGGAATAACCTTTTTTCTATCAACCGAGATTTGAATTTCTCCACCTTTCCTTCTAAATTCATATTCTTCTTTAACACCCATTTTCTTCCGATGGGTTTCCTTCCAGTTGAAAACTCCACCAGATCCTAAGCCTCATTTTTATCCAAATATGCCATTCCATCAACCATGGCGTCTTTCCAGAGTTTGCCATCCTCATAATCTAATTCCCCCCTCACAGTTATGGGATCATCATGAGTAATAGATAAATAAAAATTTAAATAGAAAGCAGATGGACTATACCTTTTTGGCTGCCTTCTGTCTCAAACTAATCTTCTCAATGCTAGAGTTTGTGGCTCTTCATCTTTTGATTTCGGTTCTGTGATAGAGTTTAATTCTTCCTTCTTTAACTCAAACTCGATCTTCCCAGGTTCCTTTGGTAGGACTTCATGGTTAATAACATATTTCACCTCTGTAAACACCACAGCTCGATTATACACAACCTTCCTAGTTTCTGGGTTCTTAAGCTTATAACCTTTTAAACCATCCTTATACCCAATAAATATGCACCTTTCAAATTTACTATCCAACTTGGTTCTTTTCTCCTTTAGAACATGTACATATGCATCATAGTTAAATACCCTCAGATGTGAAAGATATGGGTTCTTACCAGTCCATACCACATGTGGAGTATTATCCTCCAACGCTAATGAATACGATCTGCTAACTAGGTAACATGCACTCTTCACTACCTCTACCCATAATTCCTATCCTAACGTGACACCACTAAGCATGCTTCTTGACTTTTCATCAACGTCATGTTCATTCTTTCTGAAAATCCTTTTTTACGAGGTGTGTATGGAGTAGTCTTCTGTCATGCTATACCACACTTCTTACATAGATCTTAAAAATAATTCTTGCAGAACTCTTTGTTATCACTCAGGTTGTTCCCTGCTTCCTAAAGGAAATACGGCCGAGGTAACCACTGACCAATCTTTTAGCTACAGGTTCTAGCCTATCTGCAACCAGAGAGGGCTCTCTCTTTGTAATTTAGTTTTGTTGATGAATGTTTTTAGGCTAGCTATGGTGTACTGTTTTGTTTGAATTTGGTGGGTTGGTGAATTTAGATAGAACTGAGATACAACTCATAGGACATTTTGTTCTATTGGGCAATGGAGTTGAGGTATTTGTGTTGCTGAAAGTAGATTTATGAAGGTAGAGTGTTGCTGCAGAGCAAGATAGGCATATGTGGAACAATTTACCAGATTTTGTTGATGAAATTATGGAATTAGCGAGTGAAAGGCAATTAAGAATCTTTCACTATGCTAAATAAAGAAACATGAAAGCATTGCTTAAGAGCAGTTAAGAATTCTTAAACAATATTCACCATGACATAATTAGTTCAGACATGAGTAATTAAGAATTCATATCTATGGCTAATCTAGAAGAAAACATATTTAGAATAGAGATTGAGCATAGGGTGTTTAAAAAAAATCCTAGGTTATTCTTTTTCTCTACTTACTAAGATTATGGAAACATCAGAATTGTGGAATACACAGAAAACACATACACAGTTCAGAGAAACTTATTGCTTCAGCAAATGACACAGGAATTCTGCAACTAAACAGAGCCATTCATTTCTATCTTCAGACAGCTTAAGAACCAGAAATCTCCATCAGCAATTTGTATTATCAAAATTGTCTCCAGAATACAATAGAGCTCTTCAGAAATAATTACACTACAACCGACCCTCAATGCGTTATCTGAGGGGATATATATACAAAAATAGGGTACAAAATATCTCAATAGAGAGTTATTGTGCAATAAATTGCACCACCAACTCTCTTACAAGAAGTAAATGAACACATAAATATAGCATTTAATGCTGAGATGGCTGCCATCTTTCTATCAGACAACTTTTGACTTTATGGCTCTGGAAAGTGGGCTGTAGCTGTGCATTGAACTCTGCGTTAATTGAGCCTGCTGTCTGGGTGTGTTGGTGAGTCACCTGTACAGATGCTCCCTGTGATACCTGTGCTGATCTGCCTGCTGACCTGTACTGTGACTTGAAAACTTTGATTTTTCTCAAAAAAGGAAAGAAGCAAAGTGGCATTATCTGGGCAAAATCTCCAGCATTGCTTGCCACCAATCAGCTGGAGGTAGATGATACCTCCTCATTTTCACTAGTGTTTCATCTGCCTCTGTATGTCTGTAGAAGTTTGGAGGGACTTCAAATAGATGATTTATTTCATGTTCAATAAAGAACAGATTCTCTAGCTTGTCATAGAAAGACTGCCCAGAGGGAGGCCCTACTTCTTCTGTGGAGCTGTTGGATGCTGTTATCTGATTTTCAACATAATTGTTGATCCTTGTCATATACTGATTATATGACAGCAACTGTCCTGTGCCAGTCACTAGGCTTGGAAGTCCTTTGTCCTGTAGTATAGTCATTTTTTCTCTAAATTCATCAATCTCTTCTTTCATCTTCTGACATTTCCTCTCCAGATTTTGAGTAAAATTCCTCAAGGTCAGTACCTTTCTGGCTGTCAGGATTGTATTTGTTCTGCTGCTTATTTCTAGAGCTTCCAGTTCCTCTCTAGTGCGGTTATTGAGGAAATGTATCATTCTGGTGGCCTGCTCGGGCATTATTCCCAGGGCTGTCATGGCTCTTTGTATTTCCACATGAGCCATATCTATCATCTCAAACTGCTCAAAAATTGCGTGAATGGACCTCCATTGGTCTTGTATAGATTGGCCAATTTTGGCCCAAATAATCTTCTTTATTTCTGCTAAGGTTTTACCTAGCAGCAATTCACTTTCCAGATTTTTTACTTTGGCCTCTAAGGCCTTTATTTCTCTTTGTTTCTCTGCTACTGTCATCTTTGATTTATCATAACTGGTCTCCAGCTTGGCCAGTCTCTCCTTGGCATCATTTATTTCAGTTACCTGAGTCTCAAGCTCTTTGACAACTTTCATCAACTCCTCCATGCTCATGCTGGATTCTGCTGCTGCTGTTGCTCCTGTTGCTGATGTAGCTGTGGTAGGTGCTGGAATAGTAGGAGGGGCTACTGCTACTTGTGTGGGAGGGGCAGGTCCAAGATTTATTGATGTTTGAGGGGGTTGGGAGGTTGACTCCCCTTGCTTTTCCTGCAGTGCTTTCTCTAATTCTGCCTCCATTTGTAATATTCTTTGGTTCGTTACCAGAAGCAGCTCCATAGAATCATCTAATTGCTTTTCTTGTGCAAGTTCTGCTGTTTGAGGGTGAATGGTAGGAGGAAATTTTTCCTACCTTCTTAGTGCAACAATTTTATCCTCTTTCTTCTTCATAAGGGCTCTAACACCCTTTGGATCCTTTGGGTCATGTCCCAAATCAATTATTATGTCCTCCAGAGTCTTTATTCTATTGTCCTTTGCAGAGGAAGACAACCTTTCAAAATCAATATGTCTGTTTGTGTTCTTTAGGGCTTCCTTTAGATGATGGGCCAACATTGCCCTGTAAGCAAGTGTTGCATACACCATTTCCCCAGTCCGTTTGTGCAGTTCAATCTGATCCATGGGGTGTATGTCTTTGGAAAATACCTCCAGGTTTGTTCTATAGTAATCTGCTGGGGTCTTTGGATGTAGGACTTTAGGCTTCAGATGGGTCAAGATCATTTTTTCTTCCTTCAGATCATAGGCAGCCATCAATCTTTGTTTTTTGGCTAGAGTTGTCTTCAAGAATTGCTCATAGAGTTGCACTCTCACCAATTCATTCTGTGCCTTGATCTCTATGAAGCCTTCTTTGACTGCAGCTGGTTTCTTGCCCTGTTGTCTTGAGGAGGATACCTCTGTGGTATGCTGCTGGGCCTGTTCTAGCTGAAATGAGCTAGTGGCAGTCTGCTGGCTTGTTTTCCTTTCTCTGCTGTGCCTTTCTGCCCGTTCTTCACTGATGTCTCCTTCTTCTGTTTCAGGGTCTATCCTCGGCCTCTTGGCCTCTGGTTGCTGTGATGACCCTGTTGGAGGTGTGACCTCCTCTCTGTCTCTCTTTTTTCCTCTCTCAACATTGAGAGGAGTCTGCAAAACTGGGATTTCAGGTTGTTCAGTTTGCTCTGAAGGGGCTTGCCCTGATTGTTGATCCTTTGATGTGCTGGGCTGCCCTGTCTCTACCTATTGCTGTTCATCCATCTTCTCCTTTCCCTTTGCTGTAGTTGTTGTTGCTGGAGCTTGCTGGGTGTCCTGTATAGCTGGAGCAGTAGAAGTTCCCTCTCCTACTTGGACTGGTTGTTTAAACAAGACCTATTGACAAGAATCCAAGTCAAGAGTTTTTTCCAAGTCTTTTACAGTCTTCTCCATTTTTCTTCCTGAGTCAATTCCTCTACTATTGATTCAGGTACCCATTCATCTTGGTTGGCAAAGTGTTGTATTTGTGGGTATGGGCAATTCTTATAGGCTAGCAGCCTATACTTGACCCTCCTAGCACTAATGAAACCTTCAGGGTCATAAGGGACCCACCAGAAGCTTCTTTTGAGTTTGAGCTGTTGCTCTAGTATTTGATCAGTGTCTTGCCAACCATCTTTCTTGTTCATGACAAATGGGCCTAGGTGGTCTCTGAACTTTAGGTTGGCTTTCTTCTTGGCACTGTGGAAGTGTGTCAGATCAGAGTTTATAAGTTGTCTGTAGTATTCCAGGGAAAATAACCTCATAGGCACATATTTTGCGAGCCTGTAGGGACAGAGCTCACAACCATAGATTCTGATGACTGTGTGATTTTGGTACAAGTACCAATCACCTATCTTGTAACTCCTGGATAGCTGTAAGATTTTCTGCATATCCTTGGACAATTTGATAGGAGGGGTCCTCTTTAAGAGGCATGTGACTGGATACACAAACTGATCAATAAATTCACAGTATGAGTAGGGGGCATTCTGGACTTGGTGGAAGACTGAAGACCAGAAGATAACAAACCTCCTCTCACCCTGTGAGTCTAGCTTCTTGATTGGGCACTGGAAGTAATCTGTTTGATAGTACAAGAATAGGTGATAGATGTATGAGGAATACTTGAATATTGCCTCCCTCTTTAGTCTTGACAATTGATCATGTATCTTATTGGCAATATATTTGGCATAATTGTACTTCGTAGCAAGGGGCTTCACAAGGCTATATGCAGACAGCATGACCAACATAGTTTGATCAACATGCTCATTTGTAGTGAATCCCAGCACAGAGGTTAGCATATCTACCAGCAACTTGCCTACCTCATTGAAATGTGCATAAGAAAAAGGAGGTGGCCTAGAAGGTTGGCAGTCTGCCTTCATGAATTTCCTGGCTATTGCAGCAATGTCTGCGCTAGAGAGCTTGGAGCCCTCATCTAGCAAGTAGTTTATGGAGAAGGGGTATAGCAGCTAGGTCAGCTTGTAGTTCAGCATTTGGTTGATGGAATCTGGTGTTATATAAAAGAGGATGCTCCCAGATGGAGACTTCACAGCTCTGAGTTTCTGGTCATAGTTTTCTACACAAAGGTGGATGAATTCAGGGAAAATGTTCACAGAAGGCAGGAAGTAGGTGGGCAGATTGGATTCCCAGATGCCATACAGGTGACTGTTGTCCAAGTGACTGTTTCTTAGCTGGCAATAAGTTTGTAAGTGATTCCTCTCTGCCACAAAGTCTGTAATGAGGGCATCACTGCCCACCAGTGGCATAGCTTCCAGTTCTTTGCTAGGTGGATTCATAGGAGCTACATCCAGAGCAGCTGGAGTGGCCATTGTCTGGTTTTAGCTGGATGTTTACTGGATTTTCAAGCTTGATACAAATGCTGAGGAATGCTTGCTAATCTCTCTTTGCAGTGAGCATCTTGGCAGTGTAAGGAGGCTTTTACAGGCTTAATGAACTGTGGGGCACTCTGTTTTGAAGAACCAGAGTGTGTTGAGCTAATTAGCTGGTTACTTGCAGGGAATTTCTATTAGCAGGGGCGAGGGAACTGCTAAATTAGTTTTCTAGCAGGTAGCTCGGCTCCTTCAATTGCTTTTGTGGTGACTTTTACAGAGGGGCACGGGTTTCTTCAATATTTTTTGTCGTGCAGGGGTTTCACTGGCTTCTTAAGAAAATTTCAATGGTCAATTTATCAATGGGGAGCTTTTAACAGAGTTCTTATGCAGGAAATTAGGATAGCAAAGGAGAACAGTGGGTAAAGAGGACGCCTGCGGAAAATACCAGGTTTTTATGGCGTAGGAGGCGTTTGAACCGGACGAATTGCAGGTGCTTGGGTTGAAAATGGAGGCGACAACAACTTTGGTGGGTTAATTTGGCGTTTTGACCGTTGCATGTCGATTTCTCATGCAGAGGAGCTCTGGAAGCTATGCACAACAATGACCAATAACGGCTAATTCTCGTCTTTTTATGCATTTTTGGCATATTGGCGCCTTTTTGGTGATGATTTCATGCTGACGTCATCATGGGCCCGGGTACGGATGGGTGACGTGGCAGCTGACGTGGGTGCCCAGGTGGCAGTGACACGGTGGCAGGGTGGACAGGCTGACAGGTGACATGGATGCGATGTGGAGGCATGGTGGTGGCAAGGAGGGGTGACGTCACGCTAACTGGGGCGTGACATCAGCGCGGGGAGGAGGCGGTAAGTGGTTTCCCCAGAAGGCCTGAGGGCGGTAAGTGGTATCGAGGGGCAGGGCAGCGAACACCGCGGGAGGCCGACACGTGGCGGGGGTACGGCGGCAATACCGCCCATCCCCCGGACGCAAAAGGTCGGGCGGTTCTCCTGTGAGAATGATCACCACCGTTAGATGGGCGGGGTCAACGATTGTGCGGTGGGCAGTGATCATGACGTGACGGTGCGTTAGGTAAGGGGGACCCGCCCCAATATTAAAATAGGTTTTAATTAAATCGGGCGCGGGGGGGTAGAAAACCTTAGGATATGGGTTTTAAGGGTTAGGCGCATAATTTATTAAAATGTTTTTATTAAAAAACTTTATAATAAGAATGCAATTTGGGCGGAAAAAAGGGTACATGGGTTAATGAGGGCGGGGTTTCAAATTTTTTGGGTTTTCACCATAGTTTCTTGAAAGAAGCCATAGTTTTAGGGACAAAGGGGTTAATACCAACCCCAGATAGGTAATATTTCCCCAAGGAAGGGTTATATAGCTATAATGCTAGGGCGAGGGTTTTTTATAGATATTTTTTGGGAAATTTTTCATAGATTCTAATAGAATTAGGGAAAGGGGGGAGTTAGGGAGCTAAATAGTACATCAGTGGTTAATATGGCTTTGTGAGGTGAATGAAGGGGTAAATCTAAGTTCTAAGAGATAAAACTTAACTTAGGAATTTGAGGATAAATGAAATGATGAGAGAGATTTTTTACACAAAAAATGTGGCTTCTTTTCATGTTTGAACTTCATGATTTGACCCAGTAGTTTGTCATGAAGTGGAATGGGAGTGGACACTTGAGCAGATCCCAAGGCCCTTGGGGGTGTTAGTAAAATGAAGTTTGGGGCAAAATAGGGGAAATTAGACATGATTCCAATGCTTGTCCTCTACTCTTTGCTTTTGATGCCAATACCCTGAGTGGCATGAGTTTTTGCACTTAGTAAGCCAATTGGTGATGGCCCTCCATTTCTGCAACCTTGCACTACTTACTCATCCTAGTAATCCTAACATTTTTTCTTCATTTAAAGTGGGTGCACTTGAATTAGCAGACCCTGATTGTCCTCTTTTTCTTTTGACTGCCCTCCTATCTAAAACCTACCCTTATTTCTTCCAAGGCCCTAGATTAAGTAGTTGGACACCTTTATTTCTCTACCTAGCTAGTCATCTGCCAAGCTTGAGCTGTTTGGTTAGGGAACATTCTCTATTCTGCAGCAAGCAATTTAACCATGGCATGGTCCAGTTTAGATTATTGGGCCATCCATCAAGTATGATTAGCAACAGTATTTGCAGAGCATGATACTGCCCAAAAGCTAGTAGTGGCATTTTGACTGGCCACTTTCCTGGTCTTTAGTTTGGGGTTCATTTTCACTTTTCTCTTGACCACTTGATTTTCTTGCCTTTTGATTATTCTTTTAAGGCATACCCTGTTTTCATTTTTTAATTTTTTATAGCATGTACAAAAAATATGGAACCTTTGTAGCCTGCAATGATGAACATATTTAGCCCTTCCACTGTCAATCATGAAAGATGAAACCTATTGGTATAGGAACCTAACATGGAGTAGCCTTTTGCTCCACACTAAACTTTGAAATTAGACCAAAAGGGTCATAGGACCATGTAAAGCTCAACTTGAAATTTAATTTCTTAAACAACAAATGAACTTATTTACGAGCTGTTATGGCATTACACACAAAAGGTCCAACCTGTGCTCTGATTTTAAACTGTGCCTTCTTCTTAGCTGCCACAAAATGTAAGTCATCCATATGTATCATTTGTTTGATGTACTCTAATGAGAACAGTCTCATGGGAACAAATTTTGGCAGCCTATAGGGTGGAAATTCACAACCATAGATTCTGATCTTGGTGTAGTTATGGTATAAATTCCAGTCAACTGTCTTCACCTGGTCATTAAGATGCAAAACCTTTTGAATATCTACTCCTATCCTAGGCTCCAAATCACTATGTAGCAAACAAGTAACCGTGTAAAGGAACTGATCAACATAGTATGTGAAAGTAAACTCTATGGAGTTTTTCCTAGCTAGAGAGGTCCAATGTATGATGGATTGAGCATTACCTTGCTCATCCATCTTCTACAAAGTAAAGGGAAACCTGTCTGCCTGATGATAAATAAACATGTAAAGTAAAACAATAGAATATTTGAAATCTCCCTCTGTAGGAAACTTCAAGAATTGATCATGCATTGCATCTGCAATAAATTCATTGTAATTAAAAATAAAAGGTTTCTCACCAGTGGTAAAAATTGACAAGAATCCAACAATGGCCTCATCAAACCACTGATTAGAGTTATAACCAAGTAGGTACGAGATGATGATGATTATTTGCTTGGTTACCTCATGGAACATAGAAGAGGAACATGGAGGGTTTGTTTTAGGTAATTGGGAATCTTCGGGAAGAAAGATTTCAAATATCTGAGCTCTCTATGGGAAGGTTAAATTCTTGTAGAACTTTGTGAGAGAGTCTACTGATAGTGGCTTGGAATACTATGGAATTATTGCTTGGAGCATTTGAGATATGGCTTCGGTTGTGATGGTGATCATAATTTTACAATTGTGGCTCAGAATTTCTCTTTGGGAGGGTATATAACTCACTTGACACCAGGATACTAGCTCAGGGAAGTGATGGGTTTGTGGGAACATGAATTAGGGAGGGTAGAATCCCATAGATTCAATTCATCGCTCTGGTCTAAGAATTTCTAATTCAACCAACTGTGAAGTTTGAACAAGTCAAATTCACAATTTTTCTCAACAATTTTATACTTTAGATCGACTAAGGGTAGATTATCCATGTCAATAGGAGGGGTTAACATGGGATTTTCCTTTGGTTTCTTTCCCTTGTCCTTACGGGTTCTACTTTTAGGAGGCATTATTGATTTTTAAAAGCAAACACAGAAGGGCGACCAAAGTAGGATTCCTTGGAATAGGGAACTGACTACAGAACACCGAAGTGGGGTCTTTGATAGTGATTGGATTACTGTCGCCAGGCAATTTTCTGGTTAGTGTGATAGCGTGGAGGATTGAACACTTGAATAGGTTGTGCAAAACAATGAAAGAAATGAATTTTGTGGCTTAACAATTCTTAATAAGGTAATTTAGAAGTTACCATTTTGTTTTTACCATTACCGGGAGCAAGTCCATTGCAAAGGGAACATGAGAGATTTAATTGGTGTAACAGTTTTCTGACGTGGGCAAGGGAGTGCCAAATGGGAGGTTTTGACTGGGAGTGGTAGAGTATATTTGGAAAAGTTTGATGAATGAAAGGTTGGGGGAGTGGGGTCCACAGTGGTGAGTTGGTAGATGATGAGAGGAGGGAAGGTTAGTTGAGGTGGCGAGTGATTGTTAGTGTGATAGTAGGTGGTCAATGTCAGATGACTTTTTGGGGGAGGGAGGGCGGTGGCGTGATGAGTGAAAAGGCAACAGAGGGGCTGTGAAGCATAGTGAGGGTGGCACATAGCAAAGCCTTTTAGAACCCCCCCTAGTGGGTAAAGTGGGATGGAGCTCGGGGGGGGGAAGCACTCCCCCGCCGTTGATCCGGATGTGGGAGATCTCAGCCGTTGATTTCTTACGTAGTTTATAATCACATGTTGACAAAACCTATTTGTCGCATTCCAACTTTATTAAAACCTTTGAAACATTTATGAATAATATATGCTATTACAAATAATTAATCACGTTTAACCACATGATTAATTTATTTCAAATCAAATTAACTAATGTAAACCAAATTAATCAAATATATTGCGCATTTGATTTTGCAAGCCCCTTTTATTCAATTTTCTAAGGTTTTTGATTATTTTTTCTTTGTTACTGAACCATGATTAAATGGTGTAATTAACTACAACAATCTAGCACAATCATGATTAAACTGTGTGATTGATTTATTCACTCACCTAATTAAATTTATTTTCAGCCTAATCACATTTAAAGAATGTGTTTAGACTAACTATTTCTAATTCTCCTATTTACAATGTGGCATTTAAACAAGCTGCACACTTTATTTACAAAAAATGTTGAAGTATGCTTTCATGTAATTTTGATTTTTCTTGGTGGCATTTAGACTTGTTCACCTAGGGGGACATTTTCATAATTTTTTTCTCTTTTTGTTTTTATTTTATTTTCTTTCATTTCTTTCTTTATTCTATTTTTTTTTATTGTCCCCTACAATTTATTTTTCTATATATTTTTGTTTTTATTTTTTGGAAATAAATTTCAAACATGAAACATTATTTACATTTTCCAAATATAAATCATCATCCTATGAAATATAGGAACCTAACATTGGCTCCAAAGGGGATGGCATCCTCCTGGTGAGGTGTCAAAAACACCATAGATCAGTAGCCTTGATTCCTTGGACCTATTTCAAAAATCTTCCAACTGAACTGTTATACCTGTGTATTATTCATACCTATGGTAACACACCATCAAAAGCTCAGGGCCTTCTCTGTGGGCTTCAACTTCTGCTGAGAGTCACCTACACTCTTGAAATATAAAAGTAAAATGATATTTTACAATGTTGATGAGTGAATTGATCTAATTAGGTAGGAAATAATGTTTTAACTGTTTGCCATTCACTGGTCCACTTAACAGCTCTTCTCCTCTCAAATATGACAGAAGGAATGATGATCCATATTTAAACAAGAATGCAAAAAATTACATATATAACCATAAATACATAGATGCAGTAGAAATAACACTTCATTTCATTAATATCAAATACTGAAGTATGCTTACAAACAGAATGGAAATAAGACTAGCTCGGGTGATGGTAGCTTATCTCTAAGAAGAGATGTGGTGGCTACATGCCTTTGAATTGAGTTACAATGAGGGTCAAGGGCCTTTTTATTATTGACCAATAATAGAAAAAATTAAACAACCAAAACCCTAACCCGAGGAGATGTAACACCAAATGGGCCCCATTGGGGTAAGTTGGGCAGCCAACTTCCTGGGGTCGTAACTTGGTCATATCTATGTTTGACGTGTATGATACCTCGTTGGAAAGACCTCTCCAAGGAATACAAGTACTGACGTAAGTAATATAATAATCGCTAAAGAAATTTTTCCAAAAAAATGCCGTGTAGGGCCTCAAAACGACTCCGAAAGTTGAGGACCTGAAAAACTGCCAAAAATAGTAAGCTCTGCTACAATTAAGGAAACTGATGAAACTGATTGGGGGGCTAGGTGGAATAGGCAGGTGGCCACCAATAACCACCTGGATCATTCCTCCCCCCTTAGGAAGCAATTGTCCCCATTGCGTGCAGAGCTTCCATGAGGTGAGGAAATTTTTGTTGAACTTGGTGAACCACTTGCCCTCGTGAAGGAGTTGGCCTGCTTTGACAACTAGATATATTTGTATTCTCTATTGCCAGGTGTTCTTGATCTGTGCGTCCATGATTTGATCAGTTGTGGCCTGTTCCATGTAGTCCGGGTTGAGCTTTGTTGGCGTGAGTTGTTCTGCAATGTCAGATGTGTCCAACAATGGTGGAAAGTATGGCCGAAGGTGATCTACATTGAACACTGGGTGCAGACCAAGGAACGGTGGGATGCTGAGCTCAAAGGCATTTTCACCAGTGACATTGGTGATGGTGTATGGCCCATATGTTGAGCTCGAAGGAATTTTCACCGATGGCCTTGGTGATGGTGTAAGGACCATATCAGAATGGTCTGAGCTTCCGATGGGTCTTGGTAAGGTGTTCTTTTTGCAAGTGCAACCAAACTTTGTCGCCCACATAAAACTTGTGTGGCACTCGATGTTGATCATGTTGCTACTTGCACTTGGAATTTTCTACAATGGAGCAATGATATATCAGTCTGTAGGGTAAAGGTGCTCCAGGAGACAGATCGAACGAATGCTTGACCTGACAGTGCAACGATACCCCTGTGGGTGAGGAGAAGATGTCCCTGTATTCTTTCATGACCGTATCCACCTGCTTCTGCTGCATGGAGGAACCCTTCCTAGGGGTCATGGATGTGGCTACGATATTCCCTTTACTTTGAGAGCGAACCAGAAAGAAAATAATTTTCCTAGTCTGAGAGATGATCTTACTTCATTTCTTAGTAGAGATCAAAGAGGTGGCGGTAGGTGGGGCTACCTCCGGTATCTTGTATAACGTATTACCCAAAGAAATAATCATAGAGTGAGGTCTAGACTCATATACAACATGTCACTTCCATAAGTATGGTTGTCCTAATAATACATTACAAACATCGAGAGGAGAAACATCACACAATACCTCATTTGTGAAGGGCTTGATGTGGTAGGGAAGGCGACACTGTTGGTTGACTCTAAGATCTCATCCTTGGTGAAGCCACCCGATGCTATATGACTATGGGTGTGGTATGGACAGTAGGCCCCATTGCTTCACGACCTCTGTTGAAATGAGGTTCTTTTGGCTACCACTATTGACAATGGATTGCAGCGGCTAACCCTTCACCTACATTTGTGAGTGGAAAAGGTGCTCCCCCTCCTCTAGATCTTCGGGCTCATTCTTATGGATCTTGGTGGTGGTAATAGTGGCGCTGGGCTCTGCATCAATAATCTACTTCCCTTTGTCATTCCTCTTGTTGGGTTCTGACTCAGGGTTGGAACATGCATCTGATTCTGAAGCCTTCAACTCGGCCACCAGCGATCAAAATTTGGATTAGGGGCAAACATTTTCTCAAAACTCCAAGTGATCAGAATCACTCAAAACCTAAACGACTGCCTCTATCTCAATGATAGAATCCCAATGCAACTTGTTTCACTCAAAACGTAGCTTGTATGAGAAAGGTATCAGGTTCTGTCCACTTTTCCCAACAAAAGAATTTTGAAAAAAAAAGTACAGTCATTGCCTAGTCAACAGTCCGTACTGTTGATGTGGTAGGTGATTGTGCAGGTAAAAGGTTTGGTCAATGGCCAGTGAGGTCACGACAAGTGTTGCTTACTGATTGGTTGACAATTTAGTGAGTTGGCATTTTTTCATTGGATGGGGGAGGACCAATGTGAAGGTGACATGTGGTAAGCTCGGAGGCCACCACGTGTTCCTCCCCAAAGGCCTGGCAGAATCGACACGCAATGGTAAAATGTTATTAGCAGCTCGGTGGAGTCAACCCACGACCTCGCCTGCATAAGCCCCATGCTCCACTACTATTCCAGACCAACGTTTCTTAACATATGGTGGGCGCAAAATGTATTTCATTACATGGCAAGTGGCAGTTGTGTTACAGACATTTTTGGGCACTTCAACCCCAATCATAAATGTCCATAAACTAAGGGCTCCTAAGTCCCAAAAAGTGTTGCTTCACTGCCTAAAGGAACAAGGTCAACTGATTACATCATCTCCCAGAAGTTCTCCACTGAAAATGCTCATAAATGGTCAAAACTGGACCATACTGAAAGCTTAATGCAAGAGGTGCGATGCATATCACCTTCCCAGTGTACAAGATGCGGTGCATACTGATTTTCTCCTCTGTAGGGTGCAATGGTCAGGAATGAACAAATGGCAGGGAAAAAATACGAGGTGGAAGATCATGGAATCTTCCAGAAGCTTCCCCTCTAACACTTGCCACTCCATTTTCGACTAGGGATGAGTAAGAGATCATCATTCTCCA
>APFE030482338.1:0-14697 GCA_000404065.3 Pinus taeda
TATTTATTAGTTAATTGGATTAATGTCATTATTATTATTTTATTATTATTATTATTATTCTTATTATTATTATTATTCTTATTATACTGAGGGGTTGATTTTTCTGATTAGGGGAAACTAGCTTCCACTAATCTCCATACCGTTGTCTCTGTTGAGATTGTGCGGGTGTTTGATAATCTCCAGGGCTTCTCTAATCTTTCGCTTATGTTGCTGCTCCTCCTTATGTTGATGTTGTGGACTAGAACCGGACATTGGTTGATGCACCAAAGATGGTGAGATCCAAATGAAACTTAATAAGATTTCACTAACATATTTCAAGATTGACATTTCTAGAGTACCAAAAAAGAAAGTTTTGATTAAGGCTATGGAGTCTGCAGAAGTTCAAAAGAGATGGGAGAGTATTTCATGGGGTCAAAAATTAATCGTGCAAAAGCGAGAGTTGAATTGAACAACTTTGAGACCGAGAATATTGAAGAAGTAGGGAATTTGTTCGAAGAGAAAAGATTGTGGTTGGTGAATTCCATCCATGCCGAATGGCTCACAAGTAAGAATATTCATTCATTTAGTGCATCCTTCATCTCAGCTCTGCCATACCACATATTTCATGCCCACATTTTTTGTTTTGTTGGTTGAGAGGGCATTGATGCGAATTTGAGATTGATATATAAAAGGATCATATTATACCGCTAGTTTCTTAACATAATCCTATTCTCATCAATGATTTGTTGTTGTTCACTGCGGGCTTTAATTCAATTCAATGATGAAACTTCTTTCTCTTGTAACAAGAAAGGATGGTTCTAGTGGGTTTGGATCGGGCTCCACAGCCGAAGAAGTTACTCAAGGAATCGATGCTTCTAATCTCAGTAATTACCACTAGTAGAACAAATTTTTCCTTCTCAGTTATAATTTCTTGTTTTATTGGTGGGTAACTGCTACTTTTAGTGATCATGAATACTTTGGTTTGTATGAATACTTGGTTTGTTGTGGTGTGTTCCTTCTGACTTTCAATTTTTTGGTTTGGTTATGTTCTTTTATAGTGTTCTCCATTAGTTTGGAAGTTTTGTTTATGAATTATGAGGGGCATTGTTTGATTTACACTGTAATGTTATCCGATGACTAAAATGTGTTTATGATGCCAGAGTGATTGGGAGATGATCTATAAGCGGTATAGTTTGCAAGAACTATTGGAATGCATGATCCTTGTATTTACGAACGAATTACAAAGTCATTTCAAATACCTAATTTTAAGTTTTGAGGAAAATAAATTAATTAAATTGTTAATTTATGAAACTTTAGATATGATTTGAACTTATGAAATTTTAGTAATTGTATTTTTATTTTCAAGAGTTTTTCAAAATATTTGATCTCGCCAATTTGAAACTCTAATATACAAGAAATTATTTTCCAGTGTACTCATTTATTTATGTGAAAAACAATTCAATAATATTAAGTTATGGAAACAAATTTATTAATCAAATCACTTCTAATAATGGTTTTAATCTGACTGTTTTCTTAACCATTATAACATTACAGATCATAGGTTTATCTTGCAAGAAAAATTAATATTGAAATATATATTAAATATTAATCAATTGCCCATTCTTTTATAGTAATCTCTGGTCGAGTAATGGCATAACATAATTCAAGTCAAAGATAAAATTTATGCGAAATCCTATAGCTACAAATTCACTACATTCGTCACAGATTGGAAAACTTAGAAGAGGTACAAATATGATAAAATGAGCACTAATTTTAATTAATAAACATGGATGTCAATAACTAGATGAGGTGCACAATTTTTTCCCAAAGGGAAAATTTGCTTTTCTTTTTTACACAAACTTCGGGAAAATGGGTTAAAATCCATTACAATCGGAGCACCCTGAAACTATTAGAACTCGAGTTTGAATGGAATGCCATATATCGTAAATGGTGTTGGATTTCTTATGTTCTTAACATTTTTAAAAGGACTTCATAATTGTAGTTATAAATAATTGTAAACAAGTGAGTTAAGTTCAACACATCTTAAGTGATCGATAGTTGTCAACAAAAAAATAAAAGAATTGTATTAATGTCCAATAGTATCTCCTTTAATGCAAAAGGTGATTTCCTAAAAAGCCCCTATTAATGAATAAAATAAATTTGAGAGAAGCTTTTTTCATGCCTCTGCTCCCCGTTAGTATTGATGGGACTTTCGTTATTAAACCATTATGGACATAAAATATATAGATGTTAATGATGTGCTTTGATATAAAATGGTTAACGTTGATTTCTTGTTTTTGATCCTGATTTTTCTAGCAGGCTAATTTAGTAGTAGTCTCCCTCGTTAGTATTGATGGGACTTTCATTATTTAAACTATTATGGACATAAAATATATAAGTGTTAATGATGTGATTTGATATTAAATGGTTTTGGTTTTTTTTTTTTTTTTAATCACGATTTTCCTAGTAGGATAATTTAGTGCTAGTCTAATAGTTTTCCCTTTTTCTAATCCTCTTTTTTTCAACTTATTTTGGCTTAAATTGGATAGGGATATCTTGAAATTGTAATACAATTTCAATTCTAAAATCTAAAAATTATTGATTGCCCTGGGATGGCTTAGACAATGTGGTGAGTAGTGTTCAAATTTGAAGGGTTGGTTTTAATTTCATTTGGAAGGGCATATATTCATTGGAGTAGTCTTTAAGTGCAAATTTTTGGAATTTCTGGTGTATTTCTGGTTAGACTCCAATGAAAATGTTTATGGTCAAATCTTGATTTGTGTTGTTTAAATTGATTTTGTTTACTGCATATATGGATTCAACACCCTTAGGAACCCCTAGAGCACTTCGATTATGAAGAGTTCACCCGTCAAAATTGTGATTTCAATGAATCCCTACGGTATGCTAGACAAATTAGATCAGAAAATAAAATGGAAAACTTTTCAAAAACTCTCACATAAAAGACTTGTAATATATTCATCTAACCCTTCAAAGATAAATGGTTATAAAAAAAATGTACTTCTATTAACAAGTGTATATTAAATAAACTCTTCAGTAAAAGAATGGCAAAATGAAAATGATAAGGGGAGGTTGGAACTCATGTATTTGGATAAAACGTAAAATGAAGAGCATGAAAAATGCAAAAACATCATCAAATTTTCATTTGACAGACATAGGGGATTTGAAATTTTAGGCCTGCATGGATCGCTTGGCCCTTGGTTAACAATCCTTCATCATTTTCCTTGTGTTGTGAATAGACAGGTTGTATTCAATGATTCATATTTGTGTGCACTGTACTTATTTATTCATACATTTGTATTCATCCTAGTCAAAATAGGCACAATGCGTTACTCCTACATTCATATTTCTCTTATTTAAAAAGACAAAACACTCTTCGTTGTCAATTTTTTTATGAAACTAACTCACAAAATAGAAGAAGAGATAGATCAACGACTTCAAAATAAGCCTCTTCGAGGGGGAAACCTCCTTTACATTACCACAAATGAATAATTCTTGGTCTTAAAGCTAGTGGGCATTAGTCTTTTCGGTGTTGGGATTGATACAATGACGAGAGTCCCTCTATATACTATGGTCTGGGCCATAATCATCAAGGTGACATAAAATAATTACATGTAAGGCACACTCATATGGGTTACCTATGGGGCACACTAATAACAATATGGGGACTACATCGGCACAACAATACAATAAAGGGATACACTAGTAGTACAAGGATATAAAATGCCCCTCTCCTTAAAAAAGTGTTGTCCTCAACACTTGAGTAGTTTTGGATGCTTCTATATAAAATTTTCATCCTCCCATGCAAAATCTTTAGCAGTTAAGTTCTTCCACTTGATGAGATACTCTGAAATTGATCGATTCCGTACCTATCAGGTTCTTATTTCCATGATTGCTTTAGGTTCGAATATTATTTTTCCTTCCTCTTCGAGTTCCGACAATATTGTCTGAACTGTGAGCTTGTCACCTATAACCCTCTTTAAGCATCAAACATGGAAAACTGGATGCACTCAGAGAGATGTAGGAAGCTCCAATTTGTATGCCATAGTACCAATCTTTTGCAACACCTTGTAAGGACCATAGTACTTTGGTAATAATTTGTTATCCTTATTAGCTTGCTTGAGGGACATTTGTTTGTATGGTTATAACCGTAAAATTACGCAGTCGCTTACATCAAAACTTCTTTCGCTACTATGTTGATATTCTTGTTGTTTCATTCGATTCTGCGCCAAAGTGAGGTTATCCTTTAAGAGTTGGAGAACTTGTTGTTGATGCTTGATGTGATCTTCCATTGCTTGAACCTTGGAAATTTCTTCTAAAGATGATGTGATGGATGGTGTATCAGTATCCATAAAGTGCCATAAATGGGGTCATTTTTGTTGAAGCATTATACCACCATTCAACCAGAGATAACCACTTGACTAATTGTGTTTGTTTGTCAGATACGAAGCAACAAAGATATCCTTCCAAACATTTGTTCACTATCTCTGTTTTTCCATCTATCTTGAGAGTTTGAGGAGTGGTAGTTCCTCCCAATGCATTACAAGATATGGTAATATTCATTTCTACATTCTCTGGGGTTGGTTCCTAGTGTATATCCTCTTCTTTTGAAGTTTCTTGATCCTTTTCTCCCTCCTCTTCACAATCTACGTAGAATAATTTCTTCTTAGCACACTTATGACCTTTAGTATATTTTTTATTTTAACTGTATCAAAGCCCTTTTTCTCTTTTTTCTTCCAATTTTTATAGTGTGAACCTTATAGGTTGTGGAAGGCTAGGAGAAACAACACTTCCATCTTTATAGTTTTGAGTGGTAGACTTCCTTGTTGCCATAATTTTGCTTTCCACTTTTCTGACCACCCTGAATGCCTTCTCCAATGAATCAGGTTCCCAAAGGTGAACTTCATGTTGGATATTATCATTTAAAGTCCCTTTGAAGACATCAATCTTATGCACCTCTGGAATATCATTTACCTTTATATTCAATTTTTTGAAGTCCTAAAATGTGCTCTGTCATTGAACCCGTTTGTTTCAGATTTATCAATTGGTTGAAGATGTTTCTCCTTGTATCCTCATAATGTGCTCTCATTTCCTCCATAAAAATGGATCGTGTGAGCATTTTTTTACGAGAGAAAAGTGATTGATACCATGAAAAACGACTAGGTTCTAAATATAAAGTTGCAATACGTACCTTTTGTGTGTTTTTCACATTATGGAGATCAAAATATTTCTCCATCTGTAGTATCCATGTTACGGGATCCTTGCCATCAAACTTCCTCATATCAATCGTTGAAATATGGTGGGTCTTCAATATAACATTAGGTTATATGAAATCACGATTAACATTTCTTTTGTTCTCATCATGAGTTTCCTCTACTACCTTTTTGCCATTAGGAAGCCTTTCTTATAGCAGCTTTGTCTCACCTTCCTTCAAACCTTCTATGTCTTTCTTCAAATCTGCTTCTATACCATCGATATTAACTTCCATGTTATAGATAAAACTATTTATCTTAGCTTCTATCGCATTATTCAAATCATCCATCCAATTTTGCTTACTAGGTGTTTCTATTTTCTTGATTCGAGTCCTTATCCTTCTTGCTTTAGGAGCTCAATCTTGAAATGATTCTAACTCTGTAATTTCATATCTCCAAGTTCTGAATTTTCAGCCCATAGTAGCAATCTGAATCCTCTTTCCAACCCCACACGTCTGATCTATATTATATTCTCCAATCTAGAGTTATGCCCAATATTCCACTATGTACTGATTATAGACTAGTTCAGTAAAACGAACTTGTACGAAGTGCCACGTGTCACTATTTCAACCTTCGACCTTGAAAAAGATACCCAAAAAATTCCAGTCCATCATATTTCTGTTACTTTTTACTAAATTTGAATCTGATGCTCATAGAGAAAGTTATGATGATTTTCCCAAGGTGGTCTGTTTGAGATCGAATTCAAGAACTTGCAAAATCCCTAACTTCTTAGTTCATATATTTGAAAATATAGTGAGTCAAGATCTGAAATTTGGTTAAGAGGTTCATCACAATTTCATCTCAAATGGGTTTTAATTTCAGCTTATGAAGCTTCGTAGAAAAAATGTTATAATGAAAATTCCATGCTGACCTGTTTGAAGCAATGAAACCCTAGAATCCAAAGCTTTAATACCAAATGTTATGAAACCAACTCACAAAATAGAAAAAGAGATAGATCAACGACTTCAAAATAAGCCTCTTTGAGGGGGAAACCTCCTTTACATTACACAAATGAATAATTCTTGGATGATACAACTGACAAGACCTCTTTTCTGTATATAGGAGTCTAAGGGGTCACAATATAATCAGAGTCGACATAACAATAATAATGTAAGGGCACAACAATAAAAATAATGGGCTTCTATGGGGCACAATAATAACAATATGAAGACTACATGGGCACAAATATACAATAAGGGGGTTTCACTAATAACAATAATGGGCTACAGTAGTAGTATAAGGACCTAACAAAAATAAACTCCTTCTAGACCACACTGCATTTAAACTTGTTTTAAACTTTAATTTAAGAATAAATCAGAATAATTTAAAATCACTGAACTAACTATTTTCACTTTCCCAAAGGTTTCAAACCATTTTAGAATTGTCATTTAAGGTTAACTGATAAAAAAAATAATGAGATGATTTTGCTATTGCCCAAGTTAAAGTGCAGTGGATGCCTCTAGAGGAGGCCACATGGGAGGATGAAAGATTTATGCAACAAGCATCCTTGGCTTCTTTCAAATGCGAGAATGAACACCGGGTAGTGTGTTTCTCATAAGGGGGAGAGATGTAACACCCTTGGTTTACTCATTTAGTGTCATTTAATTTTACTACAAACTTAACAACCTATGGGATTAGTGAAAAGCCTAGTGACACCTTAATGTTTTAAAGTTGGTTATTTATTTATTTGTTTAATAGAAAATTATGACGAGTCTTAGAAACTCATAGAAAAACCTTAAACTAATTTTTAACTTCTAGACAGTTAGATAAAATTATCTTTTCTCATTTCTTAGAGATAAAAATATCTCAGTAGGAAAGCAAGGGGGTTAGCTAAAGGAAGAAAGAAAAAGTTGAACACACCTTGACAGAGAAGAAGGAACATGAACAAGACACTAGGAGAGTGAGACATGACTCTTCCCAAGGAATATTTCTTGAGTTGGACTTGAAGTAGTGGAAAACTACAACACAAACAAAACTCTATAAGTTCTATGGTGGAATATGGGGTCTTGATTCCTATGAACTGACCTTGATAGGTCACTGTCGAGTTAACTGTTCTGGAAATTAAGAAGCTTGGGGGGAGAACTAGATGTAATCGTTATTCTCGTCGGAAGGGAGGAGTAACCTTTTCCTAGAAGTCCATATTATTACAGATAAGTGCATCTATTTCTTTTCAAAACTTATGATATTCTACCAATGTTTTAGAATAACGAGATCTCTTAAGATTATTATTTTTGTTGTGGTTGAAAATAGATATTTATTTTTTAATTTTTGGGAAACAAAGACCATCTTTATGACTATGTGTAATATGAGTTTGTTAAGAAGGGTTTGTATGTTCAGTACAGTAAAATTCTGTATTCCATTTGTCTGACTTATGAATGAAAGGATACCCTTGGCCTTCTGTAGAGTACATTAGAAAGAGGATTTCAAAATTTGAAGAGGCACTATAACATTGTAATAATAAATACATAAAAGGGAATAAAGAGTTATGGAAAGAAAGTCTTCGATAATAATAAAACAAGGAAACTAGATTTTTGGATCTAGTTAAACTCCAACTTAACACATTGAGGTTCATTGAAGAGCTATCCAAAACCTCACAAAACTTGTTACTTAAGTACCCCATGGGCAGTGGGAAGGTCCTAAGTGGCTCAAGTCCCACCTCTCTATCCGATACTAGTGAATATTTATAGAGGAAATGAATAACAAAACACTTTTGTAATAATCTCGTAACTACTAAAAAGCACAAACTATATACGTAATTCAGAAGGTAATGCAATGGTACAATTTAAAACCTAGGATGAATAAATAGGAACTAAATCTCATACTAAAATTACATAGTGCAGAAAACAAAAACAAAATTATAATTATGTTACATTAATAATTGCAAAGAATCCTCTTTGTCGTTGTGCAATTAAACATTGTAAAATAAAGAGAGAAACTTGAACAATCATGAAAACAAACTCAGAAAGTTGTCATAATACAAGGTTTTTCCGCCACGCTTGAAGTCATATCCTTACATTATAAAAAAAATAGAGAAATTCTACAGGGGAATCTCCCCATAACCATTCTGAGTCAATAATATGTAAATACAACAAAGTATTTTATTGCCCTAGCATCACACATTTGCACTCTAGCAGAAACCCTAACTACTAAACCCTAGATTACAACTTCTATTCTTATAGACGAGTGTTTGAAACATTATAAGCATAACCTAAACCAGAATAACGATGTCCGACGAAACTTGGAAGACAAAGGACCATGTAAGAGGAGAACTTGGAACTGGTAAAGAAACAAGTCATAGCGCAAAAATTGTTGTAGATGCCAAAACCCTCACATGTTGAACACAGATTACAAGAATGAGTTTAGTAGTTTGATTATATAACAAACCGTAAGTTGCAGGCGGTACATATGAGGTAATAAAAGTTACCTAGGGATGAATTCATTATTTTTTGCCATTCATGCCTCTAAAAAGAGAACCTTTCTAAATTAAAAATAGAATTGCGGCTGCAAATAAAATGGGAAGACAAGTTATATGGCATAAAAAGAATTACCTTGTGATTCATAGATAGGCTACGGGTACTGGTAGAATGGTCCATATCAGAATTATCCTAAGACAAGCCTTGGAAACCAACACAATATTTCTCCTTCCCCGTCAAACATCATAGAGACTAGGTTATTGGTCGATCAACTACTTTATGATTTAACTTTTTATAGTGATTCAGGACATGAGCTTACCTGTTACTAAGGAGAGTATCCGTGAGTATAGAACCATTAGTGAGACCACCTAAATGATTTTCAGAGAAAAAATATGTTGATAGGGTGAATGCATGAATGAGCTGCCCACAATGCTGGGAGAAGAGGGTTAGTTACCCTCTAACGGGCCCCATTCTTTTTTGGCCGCTGATATAACATTAATTGCATAGGGCCATGGATTTGGGATCACCTGAATCCCAAGGCAAGTGGTGACCACTTGTAAGGTTTGTGAATGTTATTTAAACAATCACTTGAGAATATAAAAATGCAACATCCAATATTTATCAAAAGGGTAAGGTTCCAATTTATGATCTCGACCCTTAGTACCACCACCAGACATATAAAATGGTGTTTGTAATAAACATTGAAATAATACAAGTGAGACATGTTGCTTATAAAACATTATAAATTTGAAGTAATCATTTAGCAAGGTATTTACCACAGTTAACTCATGTATGAACCTTTTTATATTTCCATTCATCGAGGATAAACTTAACCGTAATAATCAACTTAATCCCAAAGTCCCCAACCTTGTAGCAAGGATGTAGTAACTACAATGAACATAGGGTGATGATTATACTAGGTTAGAGATATCAATATTGCGGAAAAATAAAAAGCATGAAACATACCATTTATGTCATAATTCTTATTACATGGTAAAAAGGAAAAACAAATTGGGGTGTGCGAGTGTATGTGGCAAGTGGTATCAGAGCATCATGGTTGCAACACTGTGGCCTATTTGGGAAATTGTGAAGTAAAAAAAGTATTAATGATGCACAGAGGAAGAAGAAGAAAATGAAGAGAAGAGATGGAAACACCCCACTTGGGAGGTCATCGGTAGGATTTAGACTTGTACCTTTTACAGAAGCTAACCCGGAAATTTGGTTTTAGTTGGGAGAGGAAACCCACAATACAAATATGATGTTGTTGGAAATAGTTCAACAATTACGAGATGAGATGTCGAATATAAAAGTTGATAATGAGAGCCCGAGGCTGGAACAGGAGAGAATTATGAAAAGTATCTTAGACAAACAAAATCAAAGAAATTCAAATCCTAGTTCTGACGATGGAAACAAAGGTGAAGTGCATTGCTAGAGAGAGGGAAATCTATAATTTAAGGGAAATAGAACTAATAATGAAGAAGAGTTTGAAAATGATTCTGGTGGAAAAGGGATCAAGAGGAAAAAGGTTGAATTTCAAGGAGAGTTCAAAAAATCAACCCCCCCAACTCTTGATAGATAAATGAAAGAAGTTGTTGAAGCTTGGTTAATAAATATTAATAAATACTTTCAGATTTATTAATACAATTAAAATTTAAAGGCCAAGTTGGTGATTTATCAGCTGTAAGGTAAAGCCACCCTATGGTGGGAAGAAATTAAAATTGTTCAAGGAATTGACAAGTAGGAAGTGACTTGGGGCAATTGTCAAAAACATTTCAAGGATAAGTATTTAACAAAACCATTATATGATGAAAAGGAAAAAGGGTTCCATGATTTGAAGTTAAAAAAACAATCCATGGATGAATTTGTAACCAAGTTTACATATCTACTGAGAATGTTCCCTATATTTGTGAAGAGAAAGCCAAGATGCAACATTTTATTAGTAGTTTGCAAGATTTCATGAAGGAAAGGTTAGAATTTGACAATCCAAAGTTTATGGATGAAACTATTCAAAACTTATGAATCTACTACCAACAAATGAAGCAAAAAGGGGAAGTGGCAGAATTTGGCCAAATAAAAAAGGGTAGAAAATTTTCCAAAACATTAAGAATGCAAAAGTTGATGGTGTTAATAATGCATGTAGGAAAAAACATAATGGGCATCTGGGGAAAAATCAACAAAAGTATTGGCTGCAAGGTGAAACCAAGCAGGTTAAGGTTTCAAGTAAACAAGAGCCTAACTAATCGTAAAAACCTTCTTTGCAGTGCTAGGGATGTGGGGAGCCCCATTATTACAAAAGAATTCCTCACTGTATTAGAGTAGAATCGACTGCTCATATTCAGGAAGCCTCTACAATTGAGGAGGTAGAAAGAAACATACCAAGGATTAATGCTACTTTGGAGGATCATTGGGCTAGATATCAACCTACGATGACAGAATTTGAAGGTAAAATAACTAACCATTTTATCTCCATCTTAATAGACCTAGGTGCAAGACTAAGTTATGCCAGTCTGAAAATAGTTGAGTTATGTCATTTGCAAATTGTCAAATTAAAAAACCCCTGGTTAGTCCAACTGACTATTGGGGCTAAAAGAAAGGAACTGTTAAAGTAGAAAATTGTCCTATCGAAATAGCTAGACATCAAATTAAAGTGAATGTAAATATGTTACATTTGGGATCCTATGATCTGCTAATAAGAATGAACTCGATAGAAGAATATTGGTCCTTGGTAAACTGTAAGGATAAGACCATTAGTTTCCTCACGAAGGACGGTGTTAGGCAAGAAATTTGAGGAATTAAAAGAGCCATTAAACTACTACCTATCATAGCTAACCAATTAAGAAAGTGCATTAGGAAGGGCTATCAAATATACATTGTGCAGGTGGGCTATACTAATTCTATGATAAGATAATTTCCTTTTGAAAAATACCAGTTATTTAAGAGTTTGTTGATGTATTTCCGAAGGAAATTCCAGGGCTTCTTCCTAAGAGGGATATTGACTTTACTATTGAATAAATTCCAGGAGGGACCCAAGTGTCAATAGGTCCTTATAATATGAGCATACATGAGTTAAAAAAACTTAAAATGCAGTTGCAAGAGTTACTTAACAAAGGGTACATTCACCTAGGTGTATCACCCTGGGGATCCCTAATGTTGTTTGTGAGAAAGAAGGATGGCACCTTACAACTGTGTATTGAATATAGACAATTGAATAAGTTAACCATTAAAAATAAATATGTGTCACCAAAGATTGTTGATTTATTTGATCAACTTAAAGGTGATACTATATTTTCTAAGATTGATTTACGATCAGGTTATCACCAAATAAGGATAAAAGTGTTATAAAATTATATATTACAGAGCAATGGAACACATAAAATATTGCAGAAATATAAACACAGAAAACACATAAAACAAGAGAGACACAGATATACTTGGTTCACCCAGTTTGGGCTACGTCCATGGAGAAACAACCAGTCCTTATTTTTATGTTATCCAACAAACTGAAGAGATACAACCTAAAACAAATCCGTTGTAACTCCCTCTTCGCTCTCAATATCCTCTCTCTTCCTCACTCAGAATACATATATGCATAGACGCAATACAATTCCCTCATATATAGCGATGGGTTTCCTTCTAGGGCAAAAAACCCTAAATTAAACATAACTTCTACCGTCAGATCTCTACCTAATGAACGACCCAGATTGACTATGAAATTACAACATTTTACAAGGAAATTTTACATCTATTCTTAGCTTCAGGGGTGCTGCCCTCGATCCCCCTGCCAGGGGGGGGGTGATCCCAAAAGGTCAGAACATCCCCCCCCCCGGATCCCCCCTGCAGCAAATATTTTACGGGTGGCGTTGTCGCCCCATTTCGAACTAGGGTCCAATGCAATGATACCTCTGAATACAAAAGATAATCAGGCTCCACCAACAATATCCCATTTGGAGACTGATTATAACAACTCCATTGCTGCTTCATTTGCTGGACAATGGCTCCACTTTGGACCTGCCTATTTCTCATCTTCTTCATCATACTTGAAGACCAATTGAAACTGAGCAGATTCTCAGTTTCTCCCTGGTTACAACTTTCGTTAACATATCTGCAGGAATCTGGTTGGTGTGTATCTTTTCCAGCTTCAACTTTCGATCTTCCAACGATGACCATATAAAATGGTACTTGAGCTGTATATGCTTAGTCTTGGAATAAAATGCAGAGTTCTTTGCAAGATGTATGCCACTCTGGCTATCACTGTATAACCTGCCCAACTCTTGCTTCTTACCCAATTCATACAGAAACCTTTGTAACCAAATGATTTCTTTACTAGCCTCTGTAGCAGAAACATACTCTGCTTCTGCTGTTGAGAGTGCAACAACACTTTACAGTTTTGAGACCCAACTGACAACTGTTCCACCTATAGTAAACACATGCCCTATTGTGCTCCTCCTGTTATCTCTATCACCCGCCATATCTTCATCAACATATCCCTGTAGAGCAATGTTTGAACCACCAAAGCCTAATGCTTGATTTGTGGTACCTCTCAAATACCTGAGAATCCACTTCACTGCCATCCAATGTTCTTTTCCTGGATTGTTCATGTACCTGCTTACAACTCCCACTGCATGTGAAATATCAGGTCTTGTGCAAACCATTGCATACATTAAACTTCTAATTGTTGATGCATATGGAACCTTAGACATATGAGCCATTTATTCCTGAGTCTTGGGACACTCCTCCTTACTTAATTTGAAATGGCTAGCCAAAGGTATACTAACTAGTTTTGTATTCTGCATAGTAAACCTTTTCAACACCTTTTCTATGTACTCACTTTGAGACAATGTTAATTTGCGATTCTTCTTGTCTCCAATTATTCTCATACCAAGGATTTGTTTTGCACCACCCAAATCCTTCATTGCAAATGAGTTTACCAATTTTCTTTTGAGCACATTTATTTCCTGCATGTTAGAACCTGCAACAAGCATGTCATCTACATACAATAACAATATAATATAGCTACCATCATTTTTCCTTTTGAGATAAACACAATGGATCAGAGTGACATCTAGTATAACCTTGTTCAGACATAAACTTGTCAAATTTTAGATACCACTGCCTTGGAGCCTGTTTTAAGCCATACAAGCTCTTCTTCAACCTACACACTAGTTTCTCCTTCCCTTTTACCTCATATCCTTGTGGGTGTTGCATATATATCTCTTCTTCCAAATCCCCATGGAGAAAGAATGTTTTTACATCTAACTACTCAAGATGCAAATTTTCAACTGCTACTAGACTTAAAATAGTTCTGAGTGAAATCATTTTAACAACAAGAGAAAATATCTCATCAAAATCTATACCCTTTTTGTGTGCAAACCCTTTCACCACAAGTCTAGCTTTACACCTTTTTTTACCTCCATCTTCTTCTTTCAACATGTAAACCCATTTACTCTGTAATGTTGTTTTATCTGCAGGCAACCTAACTAAGTCCCAAGTCTGGTTATGTGCTAAGGAGTCCATCTCTTCTTTCATGGCTTTCTCCCACTTCTTCCTGGTTTCTGCCTGTACAACTTCTTCATAACATCCTGGTTAACCAGAATCAGTCAACAATACATCATATAATGAAGGAGAGTATCATTCAGGGGGTCTACTTATCTTGGTAGATATTCTAACACCACTTTCAGGTGTTTGAGGTGCTTGTTGTTGTTGTGGTTGTTGTTCTGGCTATTGATCACTATGATTTTCAGGCACCATCACTTTTTCGGTGATCTCGTCAAGCACTGTGTATTATTTGTTTTCTTTTTCCTGTTTCTTTTCCTGCAGCTGATCCTTATACAAAACCTTTTCATTGAATATGACATCTCTGCTCCTAATGATTTTGTTTTTTCCATAATCATAAAAGTGATAACCAAAATCATTAACACCATATCCAATAAATGTACATTTCTTTGATTTTGTCTCAAGCTTTGTTCTGTTTTCTTTATTAATGTGGACAAAGGCTTCACAACCAAAAGTCTTTAAAAAAGAGTAGTTTACCTTTT
>APFE030482342.1:2869-30969 GCA_000404065.3 Pinus taeda
TTATTTTCGGAACTAGTGAGAGAGAGAGAGAGAGAGAGAGAGAGAGAGAGAGAGAGAGAGAGCATCAAGAAGATAAATCAAGAAATAAAGGAAAGCAAGGAAAGCAAAGATAAGGTTGGATCATCAACATCAACAAGCGGATTTTGTAGGTAACATGTTGCATGTGTATTTCCTAGCTGAGGTGTGAATGCATGGTACATGCATTTGTTTATTTGGTTCATTTCTTGTCATTGACATGTGTTTTTATCAGGTCCAACAATGGTTTCAACCTCGCCTTTCCATTCCTGGATAGCCATGGTGTGATGTGATTCATTTCTTGGTTGAGCTTTGAATTACCAGAAGGTTTGGGAACAGGGTGAGGTGGTCTCAGGAAAATTCCCAAGAGTTGTGGTTGGATATGGTTTTCTCCAGGAAACCCTCAATAGGGGGGTGGAGATAGGAAACTTCCTCATGGTATGGTGGAGAAATTTTGAGGAATCCAAACTTGTTTTGGTTTTTTTTATCTCTTGACCGGTTTTGGCAAGCTGGCAATAGTTTGAGGGTGGAGGTGGTTTAACATTTGGATTAAATTGGTTTTTTATGTCGTGGTTTATCCCATGAGATCCCACATTCATAATTGGAATATGGCACAAGGTTGTTTGACTGAAATAATGATTTGGTTCAGCTCAATCTATGGACGGGGGGTACGTGGAAGTCCCTGACTTGGTTTGATTTTGCATAAGTTAATGAGAGTTATTTTTATATTGTAATCTATGAGAATTTATACTTTTTATTATGTGGTTTGGAAGGTTGTATCATGCTAATATTTTGATTATATGCTAGTTATAATCAGGGTTCTATAACATGTTCTAGCTATGGTTCTTTTTATGCTTTTATTAGTTGATGAATGGTTAATGAATGCATGGGCTAACAAGTGTTGCTATAGATACTTAAGAAGGTGTTAGACCTTCTCGGCAATTCACAGCTATAGAAAAAATATTTGCACTCATATATGCTTTCATGACCTGTAGCTTACATGTTTACCATGCATTCAACAAAATGCCTAGTATGTTATGGTCAGTCTAGTCAAGTTTATGACTCAAGTTTGTATGTTTAGCCTTGTAATTATGTCATTTATCATTTTGAGAAGCTACAAGCAGTTATTCGTAGTGATCTGTAGGTTGACCTGGAAAGGTGGATCAATTCTCTAGACTGCACCCTTTGAACTAGAGATTTTGGGCTATAACCACACTCATGCAATGTTGTGCATGCGGTTGGAGGCCTATAACTGCACCCATGCCTTATCATGCATGAAGTTTAGGTTCTAGGTCAATGACACAAAGGGCTAGCTCTGGGATTGACCACATGGGGTGTTTCTTCATCTGCTAGGTGATCTGTAATCCCTGTAGGATGTTAATTTGTGGTTAGTAAGTCTCAGTTGTAGGCCTCACTTCCTTAACTATAACTAGGAGGTCAGGTCATGTCATAGTGGCACTATGTTTCACATTTACCTAAAGGGCTTGTAAAAGTTGGTAAATATGGGAGGGGGTGTTTTACATTCTACATATTTCACTTAGCCTCCTATGCATCCTCAAATTCCATATGAATCCAACCCCAATATAACAACAACACTTCTGGGGGTGTTGAACAATAGGAAAATCCTCCTTTTCAACCTAACATTTCATAGATTCGAAATTGAAGTGTCTTCGTCTAGGTCATCCAACCATTGATTTTTCTGCCATGTTTATGGTATTTTACATAGGGATTTCATTACCCAACACTACCGATTGTTCAAGCTTACTTGATTTTTTTATTAAGTGATTTTTTCTTCATCTTGGTCCCCTTTTTATGGCTATCTGCAAAGCACTATTTTCTAGCTAAGACTGAATTGAGGTTTCTCTATGATTCAATTATCCCCTTGGCTTCTATGATTCAATTATTCCCTTCTATAGGTGTACATGTTTCCCCATTATATTCCAGTACGTCGTGCAAGAAATTGATAGTCGACAACTACAGTGAGGGCTCATTTAAGAATGCACAAATTGTCAAGACTCCAGTTGTAATGAACCAATCACCAAAACTTGGTTCTAAAATTAAATCTGAAGGAGCCTCGTATTTTGTGCCTAGATTATAGATGCCTAGAGCGGATTTTTTCCACAAAAATGAGGTCTCGTGGAAGCCCCCATAACAGCTTAGTAAATATTTGGCTTTGACCCTCCTTATCCATGACCTACTCCATACACATGTTTTCCTCTAGAAGCGCTCCATATCGAATGTCTTTCAAACCAATAGCTAGCTTCCCTTAGGAATCTAGGGCTAGGTCGGGACCAGTTTTGGTGATGGTTCTTAGTTTTGCATCCACTTGATCTGCTTCCCATTTTTCCCTAAACACTGGAGTGGATACCTAGATTTTGGTTTCACCTTTAGCCTCTAGTTCAAAATCCACCCATTCTACATTTTCCCTGAAAAAATCGCTTTCTAATTCAATGTTTGAACCAACATATCTTGTAGCTTTATTGGCACCATTTATAGTTGAACTAACATCTAGGGTCTAGAAAAGTCTTATGCGGTAGCCAGAATGTCCTATAACCAAAACACTTTACAAAAATATGGTGTTGTTCCCGCATTGGTCAGCTACTCGAGTAAATTAGAAATCCTAATCCCTTTAAGGAATCCCAAAGGCCGCAAACCAAGCCTAGTCACAAAGATATCCCCTTCCCCATCCTCTCCCCCTCCCCCCCCCCCCCCCCCCAACCCCCAATACTATCAATGGTCAATGAGGTAAATCTAACACAAACTCATATGGTAGAGATATTGTAATGTTGTGTTTAACATTTTGACTTAGTCAAAATAAAATAAAAATCAAATTGTATTTATAATTTAATTATAACTAATAATTAAACCAACCTAGATCCATCTTAACTCCGAATATTCCAAGCACTGAGAGGGATATAATCTCCTGAGATGCAAACCTATTTTAGAGTCCAAATATATTTGATCCCTCTCGACGTTTGGTAAATCCATAGTTAAAATGAATTTAGACTAGTTTAAAAACATTCTTAAGATTGTGAATCAACAAGATTACCAAAATCCTTAAAGTTGAAGTTCAAGAATCAATATTATTTATAAAGTGGATGTTGGATAAGTAGGGCCACAATGTGGCATTTAGGTTTAAAGGAGGCCTCAACTGACCATAACCTCATGTTTATCAAGATCTAAAGTTTAAAGTAAAAACTTTATCAAAAGGGAGTCAACATCACCAAGAACAAGTACCAAGAACAAGTTTTAGATCTAGTGGAGTTATAGATGTGCCCTTAACAAAGTCATCATTATTTGTTTAGAGTTTTTGTTGTTTACATTTTTCTTTATACATGTTACATTGAATAATTTTTTTTAGCATGGGTTTTTAGGCCTATTATATAAATGTAAAATGTTAGGACTAAACGTTATCATAAACATGTATTTGGGGAAGTTTGAGCCAAGTTATAATGGACACATTTTAATCATCATATGTAAAATGTTGTGTAAACATTTAAAAATAAAAATAATAATCCAAAAACAATGTGTCAAATAATATTTTTATATTTAATATGTATGTTTATATAAAAATAAGATCTTAAATAAGTATTTTATTAAATAATTTATTATAATGTTTTAATTAAACATTTATATTTATAAAAAAAATTATGTTGTTGGAGCTTTGAATTTACTTAACAAAACCTTAGTTTCACATCTTCTTTTTGATGCTTCAAGCTTAAGGGGGTCTGCCCCTATATGATTACAACCAACCCCAAACATAATTGGTTTCGTTTCCCTTGTTGTAGGTGGTCCACTGTAACTCCCCCAGGCACCCATGTACACACCCATCTCAATTGAGTGCCCAAGGCATTGGTCCATCCTCGCCAAGCTAACATTTGGTGATATTTCCCAAGTGGTGGCATGAGAAGTGCCCAAGTCAGTGTTGGCATTATCAAATAGGTGTTGTCCTTGATGGCAACTCACTCAGATGATAGATCTCAATTCAACAGGATAACAACACAGAGTTCAAATCAGACTTCACAGGATGAAGAAAGAGAGGTATATGCAGGTTCACCATTGGCCAAGCCACATATACATGCAGGTTCACTGTATACAAGTCGCATATACATACACACACACTTTCACAAAATGAAAGGCAAGTATCTCTTGGAAAACTAAGTTTTGGACCAAGGTATTTGGTCCATGGTATTTTGATCCATGGTATTGGTCCAAGGTATCTGGTCCGAAGTATTGATCCCAAGTATTGGGTCCAAAGTATTGGTCCTAAGTGGTTTTGGTCCATGGTATTGAGTAAGGCCTAAGACTATAAAAGGAGGTGAAGATCATTAGGCCAAGGTACCCAAGTATTGAATATCTGATGAAGAGGAAGATCTAGTATATAGGTTACTGGGTTATGGTGCATAGCTGGATCTGAACCGAGGATGAACCTTAGCGCTTGATGAAGGATAAGATCTAATGATGGGTCAAGATCTTAAGGCTTGAAGTGAATTATCTTTATGTGGTTTGATCATTTATCTCAATAACTAGGGCATGTTGTAGTCTGTAAATATGATGATCTGGGTATAACTGAAGTCTGGAATTATTGTAATGTTTAAATATTCATTTACATATCTGTACGCAGGTTCACTTTATAAAAAGCATGTATACACATTGGGCATGCATATCAAAACAGCATATACATCTTAAATTTGATTTGCAGATTTGTATGCAGGTTTTCCTTGAGAAAAGAGCGTGTGCACACAGGTTTGACACATGGAAGTAGCATATACCTTATAAAACTTGTTTTAGTTGCTTTTGTTTGCTGTTGCAGTCTTATGGGTTCTGGCTTGGGTTCTAGTTACAACATTCTGAAAGATCAGATTGAAGGGTTGCTAGAGTGATTCAATTGTGGTTGGTTCAAAGGAGATTGGTTGATGCAGATATATGTGATGATTAAATGATGTTATTGATGGAACCAATCTGAAAATTTATGAAACGTGGTCCCTGGAAGAAAAGAGAAGGTTGTAGCCCTCTATAGGTTGGCACCTATGTAATAGTAAACATATCAGCTAGTACAAGAGCTAAGGGGTTGTAACTCCCTTCCAGGAGAAGCTGGAGAATGAGAGAACACTGTAGCCTTCTGCACATAGAAGCCTGTGTATTGGTATAAGACTGCACCAGTACAAAAATTGTAAAAAGAAGTTTCTTATTATTAAAAAGAAGATAGAGACTATTGTAGTAGGTGGTTTTCACCCGCATTGGGTTTCCACCTTATATCTTGTGTTCATGTGTGTGTTTGTATGTTCTGTTTTTACTGCACTTGGTTACTGTTTATATGGTTGTGATGCAATGATTAAAGATCAACATATGATGAATTAACTAAATCATAAGTTTGTTGGTTATACGCTAGTTGCCTTAAATAGAGTTGCATACACATGCAAGTTCCATTAACTGAAGTAGCGTATATGAGTCTAATTATGGAAATGAAAAAATTATTGACTTGTTAATACTGATTCACCCCCCCTCTTAGTATTATTTCCAACAATCAGCCCAAGAACGCACCCAAAATTTGGTGCCCAAAAAGATAGGATGAACAACGCCCATCTCTGATGCCATCATCACATTAATAGTTTCTTTTATCTTCAAAGAAATCTCCATTTGACATTTGTAATTAGCTAATATTTTTATGTCAATCATTTTCCCTGCAATTGTTCTCATTGAAAATTCTCATTAGGCCTCCCATCTTTTTAAGTTTATTTCCTTGTCCTCTTAAAGTAGCATCGACAGTGAAAATATTGTCGATACCATGCTGAGAGCAGCACTAACAATGATAATAGTGTCGATACCATGCTAAGAGGAGTGCCAATAGTGAGAAAATTTCAGTCTTCACACAGGGGAGCTCGAGAGGAGTTGGCTACGAGTTTGTTTCTTTGCTGGTAATTTGTGACATGAATGTAGGTTTTTAAAAAATTTCCCTAGACTCGAAATGATGCGTAAGACCTAGATCAATGCCGATAGTGAGAAAAATTTCGACAGTGAGAATAGTACCAACAATGAACAGTGACGATAACAACCAAGCACAAGATACCGAGCAATGAAGATACCAACAGACAGTGAGAATAGCACCAACCAAGAGTAGTGTCAACCATGAGCTGCACCAACTATTTCACTGACGAAAGAAAAGATGGGCAAGACAACATGCAATATGGGAAACAAAATAGACATTAAGTGGGACAAAAAAATGCTCAGAGGGACCTAGTCTTTGTAGGGGAGGTTTTCTCCTTTTTATTTTTCGTCTCTTATGTTTAAGTTATGTTTATCTCATTTAAATTGATTAATATAAAACTAAAGAAAAAAACAAAAAATAAATATGATGGTTAATTTGGAGGACCCAAAGGAAAGGTTGCCATTATTGAGAGAGGAGTCTAACATAGAGGAGACACAAATACCACTCCTTAATACAACAAGAAACAAATTTGAAAACTATTTGATTACTGTGGAGGGGGTGGGGTACAATGGTGGTTTGCAATCTCAATTTAAGGGTTCACTGCCATTGCTAAAACTTTTCCATCAAGTAGGTGGGAGCTCTTATTGGAAACACAACCTTCAGCTCATTAATGGACCTTCATTTCCTTATCTTGCCATAACAATGGAGGATCCAGGAGGATGATGGGGTTCTTCTATGGAAGATTTTCTTCAAAAGGGCACTTACAACACAGATGAGAGATTGGTTTTTGTAAATGAAAAAAAATATAAGGGGATTTTAAGGCATAGGTAGATCTGAAAACTAAGGTAAACACCTAAGAAAAAATTCCCAATGATCCCTTTGAAATTAAATAGCATATCTAGCAAGGCCTCTCAAAACAATGTAGGGAAAAGAGAAGCTATTAAGGGTCTCAAATCAAGTCTGATTAGAACATAGGGTTTTGTAGCAAACGAAGAAGATAAAAAATAAGATAAGCATGACAACAAAGGCCTATATAGTCCCACGTAAACACCATTAAAGTGGTCATCGGGACTATATGTGGACATGGTGTATTCATCAAGCAAGCATGATCGAAAAGAAGGTAGGAGGAGGAAGAGATAGGCATGTAAGATTTACCTTGAGGAGTATAGAGGATACGAATATTATCCTTAGAAATAGAGGATTGCTTAGAGGCTCACACATCTACCTAATTGAGGACTTGACTCTTCTTTAGCAATATCAGCAAATAAAGGAGTGGGAAAAAGTGAAAGCAACAAAAATTGAGGGAAAATGGGCATGGTTAAAGAAAGAGAAAGCTCAAATCAGTGATTAGTTCTCAAATAAGAAATAGGAAATGGGGACCCACTGGACTGCTTATAGGTAGTAAGTTGGAATTGCAAAGGTTATCCATGGAGAATAGGTTCGAGGTTGGGGCCCATAGTAGAGGAGAAATATATTATCATTCTTGTAGAAACACATGAGCACAATGGATGCAAGGTTCCATATTTTGAGGGTTACAAGAAGATTTAAGTTTGGAACAAAGGAAATGAGACAAGTAAAGGACACGGGGGATCACAGTGCTAATAAGTGAAAAACGGGGTGGAATTGTAAAAGTAGAAAAAGAGGAAATGAATAAACAATACATTTGGCTACAAATAAAAGAGAAGGATATTACTATCAGATTGGCGGCTTGTTACTTTTCCCCAAAAAATCAAAGATCTATAAAAGAATAAATCTAAACAATGAAGACTCGTATGCCTCATTGAAGAGAGATATATATTTATTCAGGCCTCTTGGGGAAATATAGTTAATAGGTGAATTTAATGCAAGGAAAGAGAACAACCAATCCCTATAGTTGAACAATGAAGAAAGAGGAGAAAACAATCCCCTATGGTCAGAGGAGGGGGGTGGTCAACCTTGTGAAATGGATTCACAAGATGAAAATGGGTGTGTGATGCACTTTGGGGAAAATTACTGGGGCTATTTAGTTTCTTTGGCATGGTTATTTGCAATGGAATGAGAAGGTAGCCAACTTCATGAGGTATCACATGCAAAACTTAAAATGGTCAAAGTGTGGTAGATTATGTAATTTGGTCTCAAAGTTTCACCTATACACTGCTGAAGTTCGATATTAGGGATTGTCTTGTCGAAATGAAATTTGACCATGCCCCTATATTTGTTAAGTTATATTTTTCCTACAATAGTCCGCATAATATGAAAACTCTTTGAATACAAAAGAAATCTCTCTATAAAGGGAAAATCCTCATAAATCAGGAAAACAAGGAAAGGTCCAGTGATGCTCTTAAGCAACAATTTCAAACTATAGAGCATGGTGTGGCAGATAAGATAACAAATGAAGTGGGTTGTCATGTTCATAGTAGTTTTTTATCCCAACAATTCATAGGGCCTTAAATGCATGCAAAAGATCTTGCCCGAAGAAGGGAGCTGTAAGTACTTTAAGAATTCAAGACATCCAAGAGATCTCTAAAAGAGAGAAAGTGGAGCAAAGAAAACAAGAAGAAATATGAAAAATTAGCACAATAAAAAACGAATAATATGCAAATGGAAGAAGAGAGGCGTTAATCTCTCTCAGAAAGCACAACCCCAAGGGATTTTGGAAAGATCTACAACAAATGAGAAATCAACTGAAAATAATGTTACAGGTGGCCAATGGTTGGAGTATGTGAGGTTCCTCTATGAGCAGGTGCACAAGAAAGATACTACCCCCACAATGAACACTTTAGTGGAGCTATTCACAGAGGGCGATATCAAGCAAGGAATAATAATTTAGAAAGTGATAAAGCATAGGACATAGACGGGCTTAAAGCTAAATTCCTAAAAAGGGACTTGGGCTCCTCCTCATTTAAAAGGAATTTTCAATGGGATCATCCAGGACAAATTTCTGGGAGAGTGGACTATTAGTGTGGTCATTCCTCTCTTTAAGAGTGGATATATAAATAATCCCTCTAACTACAGCACTATTATTGTCATCCCCCTCATCAGAAAGCTTTTTTGGAGCATGATAGAGAAAAGAATGAACATTTTGTTAGAAAGTAAGGCAAAAGAGGCAAAAGGAAAAGCAGGCTTTAGACCTAGACACTCTACCATTTACCACTATATCACCCTTAGAGATTTGATAGAGAAATTTTGGGACAAGCAAGGTGAAACAACCTATTGTTGTTTTGTGGGATTCAAGAAAGCCTTTGACATAGTTCCTAGAGACAAACTATGGAATAGGATGGAAGAGTTGGGCATCCCAGATGAGTATAGAGCAACACTTCATAGACTTTATGAGAAGGTTAGATCTAAAATCAAAACAAGTGAAGGAATTTCTAAATGATTTGGTAGCGATATTGGTGTTAAAAAAGGATGTCCTCTATGCCCCACTTTGTTCATTTTATATATTGATAACCTAGAAGCTTGGTTAAGAAAAGTGGATGGAGAAGGGGTTCATCTAGCAAGATATGTGGTAAAGTTTCTTTTATACGCAGATGATCTTATCCTAATCTAAAAAACAGTGCATGGATTAAGAGAACACTTAAATGTCATAGAACACTTTTGTTAAGATGTTGGGATGAAAGTGAACAATAACAAGACCAAAATCATGATTTTCTCTTTAAGTAGAAAATACAGACAAAACAATTTTCTTTTCGAAGGAAATCCTATAGAGATAGTGAAAGAGTACAAATATCCTGGGATTGAATTCCACCAAAATATCCTTTGGTATACTTTTAGGATGAAACGAATTCAGTGAGGATGGAGAGCCTCGTACCTACTCCAAAATAGATGCAGAAAAGCTGAACTTTGGGATTGGAAAACTAAGAAAACCCTTTTTGGTTTGTTTGTTATGTCGGTTGTTCTCTACGATTGTGAAGTATGGGGAAGTAGCATGTCAACATGTAGCTGGAGTAGTTAGAAAGAATACATAAACATATAATTACTAGCAATCTCAAAGTTAAAGCCACAGTCCTGTATGAAATCCTTTTGGCTTAATAAGGTACTTTTCCATTGGAGGAAACAATGATAACTAGGTAAATAAGCTATTTAAATAATACTAGAAACATGGATAACCAATGTTGGCCCAAGATAGCTATGGAAGAAGGATTAGATTATAGGAAGGTGGAAGATCCCAAGGAAGTTTGGGAAGAGAGAACTTGCATTTTCTGTGATAAGGTGTGGTGGAGATGGAATGGAATTTTGTCATAGAGTGTGCAACATATAAGGATATCCACATTCAATATGAAAATCAAGGGTGCTAGTGGCACAGTTGAGGATAGGGTCACATCACCTTAGATGTGAGACTAGAAGGTGGAAGATCCCCAAGGAAGTTTGGGAAGAGAGAACTTGCACTTTCTGCGATAAGGGTATGGTGGAGATGGAATGGAACTTTGTCATAGAGTGTGCAACATATAAGGATATCCACATTCAATATTAAAACAATCTAAAGGTTGACAACATGCACCATCTATTTGACAAAGATAAGATCAATCAGATTGTTAGTCTCCTAGTCAAGGCTCATAGCAAAATATCTGACATCGAAAGGAATATGAAGACAAGTTAAGGTTTTTATTCTCTAGGTCCCTTAGGTGGCTCAGCCTCATGGATGTCATTAAAATGATTATTCACCTCCACAACACTTGATTTGGAATAGAGGTGCCTAGCTTGGAATGGCACTCCCAACATGCCTAGCATGTCTAGATGGAACAAGTGAAACTGAAATGCCCAGATGAAATGATCGCACCTAGCCAAGATGAGTCAGCTCAATGAAATGAAGTCACCTAACCTCAAATTTTAGGTTCCAAGCACAATGAGACAGAACAATGTGTCAGCCTGAACAACCACATGACCACCCATATGGCATGATAGTGCCATATTTATATGAGGTGAACAATTGAATGATGGATCACAAACTTACTCAACATGAACACAGGGAGAAGATGAACAGAACCAAAGTTGTTTTGGAATGATCGTCAAAGTTGTGAGGGGTAGTGTAGAATCATGTGGAGTTGTGTGGGGTCATCAAGTACCATGAAAATTCATGTAGGGCAGTGTGATCCATATTGTAGAATGACTATACAAAGGTCTTGTGGATCAACCGAACCAAACCGAATGACCTGGAATGACTAGACCATACGAGCTAGGAATTGGAACAAAGATGGTTTTCTTGTGGTCAGTTTTATATCGGGGACTTGGTTGCGAGAACCAAGGGCTTGGATTTTAGTTTTAAATTAAAGTTAGACCATGGGAAAGAAATAATGTAATATTTCTAAAGTATATTATAAAGATATTTCTGGATATATGTGTCTCTAATATTGATGTGGCATTTATGATGAATGTTGATGCGGAAGTTTTATTTTGGCATTGTACTTGTGATGAAGGTTGAATTTTAATTCACTAACATAATATATTTCACATATTAATAAGTATAAGTGCTAGAGGCATAGTCTGAAAGTAGTAGCCATAAGTTGGTCACAACAATTGCGATAAACCTTGTTAGTGTCGCACATCCATAGGACTTGACACACCTTAACTCGAGTGTACATTATGTGAGTGTGACTAGTGATATCAAATCTTAATTTGAAGAAGTGAGATGGAGGTATGTGAGCCAAGAGGTATGTCTACATTTTTTTACTTTCTTATGAGAATTGGTGTTTTTGGGAAACATGATAGATAGTTGCACAAGTTATGTTTTTTGGATTTGGAAGCCTAGGGTAGGACTATCCAAGCACTTGTGAACTCAGGGGCCACACATAATTTCATTAAGGTGAGTTTAGTGAAGAAACATGGTATGCAGGTATCTTCTAGTGAAGCATAAATGAAAGAAATGAATTCTAGGGTAGAGTATTTGAAGGATTAGCTATGGAAGTGCTAGTTCATATAGAATATTGGAGTGATGTTCTTGATTTTATAGTAATGGAGATGGATGAATATGATGTGATATTAGGACAAGAATTTCCTTTAGGGTAAAGGGTTGTGATAAAACCTTTTATAGATGAGATACTTGTGGTCAAAGATAAGAAATTATGGTCTTTACATACTTTCTTGAGGAGGAAAGATGTGAAGATGCAGTTGGTTTCAACACTAAGTACTAAGAGAGAAACACAAAGTTCTAATGTAGAGATGTATGAAACATTAATTAGGTAGATTGGGGATTATGAGGGGATGGGGAAGCCTATTTCACTTGATATTTCTAATGTTCTAGATGCATATGAATATTATATGTCATATGAGTTTCCAAAAGTACTCCCACCTAAGCGAGTAGTTAACCACCATATTGAGCTTGATCAAGGAAGGTAGCCACTAGCATAAGATCCTTATAGATTGTCCAAACCAAAGTTGAAAGAATTAAAGTGATAACTAAATGATTTAGTTTAGGTAGGCTTTATATGACCTTCAAGGTATCCTTTTGATGCTTTGGTGCTCTTTCAAAAAGAAGAAGGATATCGATGATTTGAGGATGTGCCTCAATTACATGGCTTTGAACAAGTAGATGATCAAGAATTGATATCCACTCTTGATTTCAATGTATTGCTTAAATAAGTTGGCAAAGGCCAAGGTATTTTGAAATCTTTACCTGAAACTTATTATTAGGTATGCATTACATAGGGTGATGAGCATAAGGAAAATATGGTGACCAGGTATGGGAGATTTTAGTTTTTGGTGATGCCATTTGGGCTGTGTAATTCCCTTGCTACATTTTGTACCTTGATGAATGATGTACTTTGTCCATTTCTGGATTCGTTTGTAGTGGTTTATTTTGATCATATTGTGGTATTAGCAATAATATGGAGGAACATAAGCCTGCACTTGGCACTAATATTTGAGGCACTAAGGAAGCATCATTTGTTCTTGAAGAAGTCAAAGTGCATGTTCACTCAGATTGAGTACCATTTTTGGAACATTAGATTGGACAGGGATATATCTAGATGGAACTTGGGAATGTTCATGCTATTGATTATTAGGAGAAGCCAAAGAATGTGAATGATGTGGGAGATTTCATGGGGATGGAAAACTACCATAAGAGATTTGTGGAGGGATATTCCAAGATCACTGCACCACTGACTGAATTTTTGAAGAAGGACATACCATGGAGATGGATAGAGAAATATCATAAATCATTTGATAAATTGAAGAAGAATATGGTTACAACTATAATATTTAAGTTTTGATATTTTGAGTGATCTTTTGAGGTACATATAGATGCTTCAAATTTCACCATTCGAGGTGTTTTGATGTAGGATGGACACCCGATAACATATAAGAGTATGAAGTTGCAAGTTAGAGAGTGGAGATATCCCATTCATGAGAAAGAGATTATTGAATTCATCCATTTTATTCAGGTATGAAGATATTATTTGATGGGAAGACCTTTTTTGGTCAAGGAAAATAACATTGCAATGAGTTACATTGCATCTCAACCTAGATTGTCAATGAAGTAGCAACGTTGGGAGGACTTTTTAGTAGAGCTCCACATGACAATTGAGTATAGGTTGGGTCAACTCAATGATGTTACAATTGCCTTCAGTAGAAAGGCACCATAGTTAGATATGATTGAGGAAGCAAAAGACCTACCTATGATTGGAGATATTCATATATAGATGACATAAGTTACAAAGGAATATTCGTGCAGGTTTGGAGGTAGACACTCAGGTGAAGAACATTATGAAGTAGGTGAAGGAAGGGAACACTATAATATTCAACATTCATGATGGGCTCTTATTATTTTGTGATTGTATCTATGTTCCTAATGTTTTCCCTACACAAACACCCTCTGAAATTTTGCCTACATCTAAATTTTGGAGCCTCCTTATGATCTTGTGATCTATTGTTTCATAGTCGCTTCATGATTGGTTAGTGATTTTCTATGTGCTTAAGTCTTATTTAAAATATTTTAACTGTCAAAGAGACTTTCTTACACACGCTTAGCTCGTAATTCCCTCATAGAACACTTCCTCTAAGAAAACCTAACAATCAATGTCCCTTGGAAGTCAAACACTGTGCAACCCTTGATGATAGTTGTTACACAATGCGTGGCCCGACAATGACTCCGCAGTGCCTAATGAAAATAATTGTGTAGCTTCTAGAGATGGTTATTTCACATTCTTTAATGATATTTCTTATGTATTCATTGGTGATAGTGCTTGTGCAGTTCCTAAAGACAGACTACGTAATCCTGATTGATAGTGACAATGTAAGGGCATCCTGCAAATAGTGATTGTGCCCTCTTTGTTGATAATAAGATTGTGCTTATTCAAGTTAGTCAATTCACTCTTGGCTCCTAGTTTCCATACATGCACCAAGCACACTCACCAATCTTAACCCTAGTGCATGTATGCTCTCGCTTTGTAAAGATTCTAATCTAGAGCTCACCTTCAGATTCACATTTCGCTTTTGAGCTTTGTGCACTATCAGAGTATAAAGAGAATTCTATCACTTGTGGTTGTAAATGCCTCATATTATTACTGAGTTTCTCAATTGTCACTTTTTCTTTTGCAAGTGTCACTTTTTCGTTTTTTCATTCTTGCATGCATCACTTGTGCCTTCTTTATGTTTTCATGTGTTTCTTTCACTCTTGCATGTGTCTCTTTCGCTTTCTTTCACACATCTTAATAGCACCATGGAACACCTTCTAGAGGCATCTCCAACACACTCTCTTGCACTAGTTGATTTTATTTATCATTAAAACATGTGTTAGACACACTCTCATGGCATAGTGCACCTTTTGGTTGTAGTCGACACTTGTGTCATAAACATACATCTTAAGTGTCACACTTGGAGACAAGTTTTGTTTTACTATTGTTTCATTATATGCATGTTGGTTTGTGGTACTATGTGTCTTCTTGTCATATGCTTGGGGGTTTAAGTGTGTGGGATCAGGTTCAAGACTTGTTATATGCTTTTACTCTCACCTTTTAGTCTCCCTGATCCCACACATAATCATTTTCTTGAGTTTTTATTGCCCTCACAACTTGCTCAATAAATGGCCAATCCTCCAAACCCTAACACTTTTCATTGTGCACTACATACTCCAAAGCCACATTGGTGAAGTTCCTACATCCTAGAGATGTGCATCGTGCAATCATAGAGGACAACCTCCTACAACTATGCATTGAGACAACTCAAAGCACAATCACACCTCGTTGTTGGTTAAATTTGCTACACTACCCAATATTGATCAACCCTGCCATGAATTTCACACTGAAAATTATCAATGGCTAGTGAGATCATCCTTACACCCTTGCAATGCTCAAATGTGCAGTCCCCTGAGCCTCCTCTTGAGCCACTATGCATTGTGTAGTAACAATGCCCAAGCACATCATCTTGTCTCCTATATAGATCAATTATGTAATTACTTGACCTATCATTGCCTCCATTGCACACTATACAGTCTTAGTGGATAGTAGGGCCATATCTCAATCCTAAAATGCTTAACTGCGCAATGCATGGATCCTCTCCCTCAAGCACTACGTATTGCATAGTCACAGTGCCTAAGCCTGCTCTACTTTCTATCTGGACTTTCCCATTGCTCAATCCATCCCTTTCCTCTCCCTTGCCACTATTCATTACACAATTACATTTTCTATACCCTTGTTCCTTGCCTCCTAAATCTCTACATTATGCAATCCTAAGCTTCTCCCTCAGTGCTTTTGCATTGCCTCATCACGGTTAATCTCACCTGAGAAAATGAATATATAATTGGTGATTTTGGTACTAATTTGTTTGTCATGAGTGAAATACACTTTCAATTATCATCAACCTATCATGGCAAGATGATGATCAAGGAAGTTAGCAATGGAGATTACAAGAAGAACACTCGCGGAGACAGGTTAGTTGTTTCATTGTATGCTTGTTGGTTTTGTGTATTTTGCATCTTCTTGTCATGTGCCTGGGTGTATATGTGTGTGATTAGGTTCAAGACTTGTTATATGCTTTTAATCTCACCTTCTAGTCTCACTGATCCCATATATAGTCATTTTATTGAGTTTTCATTATCCTCACAACTTGCTCAATAAATGACCAATTCTCCAAACCCTACCATTGTGCACTGAACACTATGAGTTCCTAAGCCATAGTGGTGAAGTTCCTACCTCCTTGAGTTGCACACTGCACAATCATAGAGGAAAATCGCCTACAACTGCACATTAAGAAACCTCATAGCACAATCACTCCTTTCTATTGGTTAAACTGTCTACATTGCCTTATCCTGATCAACCCTACCATGAATTATGCACTGAGAATTCTTAGTCGCTAGTGAGGCCATCCTTGGACCCTTGCAATGCTTAACTATGTAGACCCTTGAGTCTCCTCCTCAGCCAATGTGCACTACGCATTCAGTGCCCAAGCACGTCATCTTGTCACTTATAGAACTAAATTGTGCAGTTCCTTGACCTAATAATGCCTCCATTACACACTACACAGTCTCAATGGACAATAGGTATATCCTTCAATCTTGCAGTTCTCAACTGTACAATGCATGGATCCTCCCCCTCAAGCATTGTGTATTGTGACATCACATTGCCTGAGCCTGCTCTCCTTTCTCTCTGGACTTTCCCAATGTGTAATCCATCCCTAGCCTCTCTCTTGACACTACACATTGCACAATCATAGTGTCTTGACCCTCACTCCTTTCCTCCTAAATCTCTGCCTTGTGCAATCCCAAGATTCTCCCTCAGTTCTTGTGCACTACCTCATCACAGTTCATCTCACATGAGCAAAAAAAGATAGAATAGGTGATTTTGGGACTAATTTTTTCTTGTCATGAGTGAACTAAATTTGCAAGTGTTATAATCCTATCATGGCAAGATAATGATCAAGGAGGTTAGAAAGGGAGGTTACAAGAAGAACATTTGTGGATACAAGTCTCAAAGATGTTATCATGTAGGAGTAAAAGAATCATGAACAACAATAGAGAGATGGCAATTCATGTTGACTTAGAAGGTTCCAATGCTTATCTAGACCCTTTGAAGGGTGAGAATGAAGTACATGTCAGATCTATCATGAAGAACTAAATACTTAGTAGTAAAGAGAGGTACTTGGCATTGATACACTACAATGAAGTCTTATGTCATAGTCGCTAAATTATGGCCTATCAAAGTATCATCAAAAATTCTTATGTGTCCATGTATTTTGCCATAATTTGTGGAATGTAATTTTGTATTTTCAAAAATGAGAAAATGTAAAATGTGTGGAAGCCCAAGGGTCCCACATGGAATGTCAAAAGTCACTAGAAATTTCTAAAGTTGTGTATAAGTTCAAAGGTCACACAAGAAATCGAAAAGTCACATGGGAGGTGAAATTTCACCTTATTTGTGATAAATATACGTTCACAACTCAAGAAAATGGCTTTTGTGACTTTTCACCTTGGCTTCAATAGCTTGGCATATGAGAGAAGATCATTCTTTGGAGGAGCAAGTAGTGACTTAATATTCCATTATTGGGGCTAATCTTGCAGCATTGTAATTATGTATGTTGGAACTTTCACTTAATATATGAAGCTCTTGGAGTTGGTGCACTTTCATGCATATGTTGTGAGTGATTGTAAGACTATTCTTTCATTGCTTGTGGTATATGTTTATGTCTCATGAAAATGAACTATTTTTTTGGCTTTGGTATGCATCTTGTCAAATGTGTGTTATTACTTGCTTTTATGATCGTTATCATTTTGTGAACTATTTTGGAATTTAATCAACAATCCTCTTTATTCTCTTGTGTGTCTCTTTTAGGATAGTACTATTACTTTTCTTCTATAGGCTCACTCTTTTTTCCCCTTCTGTGAGAGTACCTTATATGAATTGCAAATATATGCCTCACAATGTCAACTTACTTGCTTGTTTCAAAGGTTATGTGCATACTCTCTTATGTTGTTTATTTCATCCAAGGAAAACCTTTAAGTTATGGCAGTCATGCCTATTATCCAAGTGGGGTTCCTACTCCAAATGACATGAGGTCTAGTTAGGACATCATACCAGGGATACCCCCTGCGTTGACAGACTTCCAAAACCATCAATAAGTGGTGCTAGAAGGAGTGCCAGACGAAAAATTGAGAATATTTAGTTTATTTTGAATATCTTATCTTGAATGGCTTCTTCCCAAGTCATAATCTTTGGATGTTTTTTTAATAGATCAAATCTTTACAATCCCCATGGAAATCATTCATAACTTGTCACATCTAAAGTTTGATGGGAATGGTCATACAATCATGCTTGGGCATGTGATTTTATTCATTTTATTTTTCCTTTCCATTGGAATAAATTGTAATGATGCTCATGTTAAATTATTTACCCTCACACTTGAAGGTTGTGTTAAGTGTTGGTGTCATGCATTACCAACTCCTTATATCCATTCATTTGAGAAGCTAGTTAAGGAGCTTTGTGAAGCTTTTGACATGTATGATTATAAATATGTATATAAAAGGATAAATTAGCTTAGAATGAAACCTGGTGAATCAGTACAGGATTTTATTGATCGGTTTCTTCACCTTTTCTAAAATTCTATGAATAATATATGGATTGGGATCTCTTTGCTCTTGATGATTTTTTTCTTCCAACTTTTCTTGATCATGAGGCACCTCCATTCTTGGATCAAGAATATATTAGTCCATTTATTCCTTTCCATCCTCCTTTCTCATTACCAAACAAAGGTTCCCCCTATGTTAAGGTTGGAGTTTTGAAATTTGAAAACCAAATAATTGTTGATTCGTTTCTCCCACATTCATCTTCTTCTCATGAACTAGTTTTCAATCAAAGAAGCATTCATGGTTCTCATGATTCCATAAAATCTAATTTGGAGGTTGATCCATCGATTCTTCAAGATAATACTAACATGCATAATCTTAGTCATGAATCTGATTCCATTGAAAGTAGTGTTTATTAAAGGGATACCTATCATCCTCTATCATTTACATCTCATGATCCTTTGTGCCTTAATTTGTTTAATTAATCCACTTTTCCAATAATTGTTCCAGATACTTTTGATTCTCAATTTGCTAGTTCACATGGTGGTCAAGTTCAAGGTGGCTATATCTCATAGGTAGAGGAGAAAAAGAATAAATATACTTTCCATATTTATTCCCTCTTTTAAATTCCACCATGTAAAAATGAAGATTCTACATGTTTGGATGATCAATCATCTTGTGATCTTGATAACTAGTTAAATGATCTACAAACCCTTACTCAAGTTGAAACCTTGGAAAACCATCACCTTGAAATTCATGTTTATGTTGATATAATAAGTGATGAGTTCCCAAGTGTATTAGGTGATATTCTATTTCCTCAAGAAGACCTGGATTTGTAAGGATTTGATCAAATTGTTGAGAACCCTTCTCGTAGTTTGAAAACTCTAGTATTTTATTGGGATAATATTTTAGTTTAGTATGCCCTTGAAATTCCTCTAATCCATACATTTCTAGATACCAAACCAAAAGAATTTGATCTCCATATGTTTGAAGATTTAGTATACCCTACGGAAGAAGAGAAATATAAATCCAAAAATCACATTGTATGTCATTATTTAACCATTATGCTGATAAAAGTTTTGTTGATTCAATTAATCTTAAGCCTCCTCATGATATGCTCTTGCATTTACTTTCCCTCCATAACCAAGGCAGTGTCCTAGGTGATAATGGATGTTTAAATGATCCCATGGAGCATAACATGCATATTGATTCATTGTTTTTGCAAGATAATATGTGTGCCCAAGTTGTGGATTTTGAATCATATTCAATTGCAACTGAGGTCCCTCCTCTTGAGTATTTTCATCATTTCTCACCTTTAGCACAATATTCATTGTACCCATATGTGTTTGATGAGCTTTTACACCAACAATTTCTTTCAATTCTTTAGATATTTACACTTTTGGTTTTGATCATAATTAGGTATAGGATGATGTGGTTTCAAAATTAGAATATTAAAAGATTGAATCTATTGTTCATGATTTATTCATTTGTAAATGTTTCATAGGTCAGGAGGAAGATGTTACATATGTTCAAGACAGCCCTTTGACTAATTCATTTGGATTATTTACCCATGAAGAGTTCCATATGCTTAACATTAAATATGATAAAGTCAATGACATTAAGAATATTTTCAGTGATACATTTGATAATTGTGGTGTGTACTATCTATAGATATTTCTAATTCACCCAAATTTGATTATCTATCATATGAATGTTCAAGGACTTGTCAAGGGGTCGTGGCACTTCAACTCCTACTGATGGTTATGTCAGGTTCTCATGATCCTGATGAGATCCATGACCTAGATTGGATGCATATTTTCTTGCTAAATTCTTTCCTTAACATTGTTTCACTAGATGTGAGCTCACTCTTGAACGATTTTCAGTGTTTTCAAGTTAATTTTCTTAATCCTCAAGATAGAGCTTCTGATCAGAAAAAAAATATTCTCATTTGGGTAATTCTCCATCATGTGAATATCTTGTGTTATCCCCCAAGGTTACGGAAAATATCTTTCATGGATGTACACAAGTTTAAAACATGTCATTCTGATTATCAAGACAGAGATCATTACTGTTCGAAATACTTTCCCTTGTTGAATCCTTCTATGAATGATCATATTCTTATATCTCTTGTGTATGTTATGAAGTTAATCGTTTTTCTAGCACAATCAATCCCCTTGAGCCTCATTCAATGCTTGAGTCATTTGGAAAATCTAATTCCTCAAGTTGATATCAATGTTGGATTTGATTTGATTTGATTGATACTTCTAATATTTTGTTAGCTTGGTCTTACTATTCTTTGTTTTCAAGTTTTGCTATACCAACAATAAATGTTAATTATTTTGACTTTCATGTTGTTGGTCTAGTCTTCAATTGAATAAAAAGTAATGATTTCCTATACTGGAAAAGAGAAACCAATCATTTCCAAGCATTATCATGTGATAAGGAAAATTGTGTAGTTCAAAGTGCTTGTAGAGTCTCTCAAATTAATACATCCTTATCTTTGAATAATGGAAAACCTCATGTGTTAGCCATCAAATTTTTTCAATACACCAGCCTTAACAAATGTCATCCATTTAATTATTTTCCCATTAACGTATCCAATGATAGTTGTTGGTTTATATTTGATTCATCTCTTTATTGCTCAGATACTTGCCAAGCAGTTGGGGCACTTCATCATTTTATGATAGTTATGTCATTTCCCCACAGTCTTGATAAAATGTCTAAGAAAGATCGGTTTGTGTTTTCTTTGCCTGATCTTTCTCACAGTATGAATTTGATAATTGAAGACTTATCTTTGCATGAATTCAAATGTTTTGGAGCTGGTTGTTTTTATGATCCAATTGTTGACTGGTTAGAGGAATCATACCTAAGGAGTTTGGTTGTTAATAATTTCTAGTGCTATCTTGAGCTTATCATGTATTGATGTATGATTGAGAAATTTCTTAAAGGTATTCATGTTTATCATCCTATATATTGTGCTAAGTTTGCAAGTTGGATAGAGTGAACTTTCAAAGCACACTTTGATGCTTGCAACCTTGACCTTCACCCTCATGTGCAGGTAAGTCAGGTAAGTATATTTATTTCTACACATTGTTTTATTTGTCTATCAATCGTTCATATCTTTTATATTAGTGGTTGGAACAACTTATGTGGTTGCATTGGAAATTTCACTTCACTTATCCCTGGCCTTCTAGCTAGTGAGGTTCGGTTTATACATAGGTGCATTTTGGTTTTCCTTTTGCATTGCACCATCCTTACATTCTCTTTCATTTTATTCTTTACATTTTCTTCATTTTCTTGCTTCATGTCTTACTTTTTATGTCGTACTTATTTTCCTTTTCTTTATTTAATAAGACTATGAATGAAAACTTCTTTGTTTGGCTCAAAGAGAACCATACGACAAAGCTTGGAAAGGGAAATTATGATGATGAGAAACTCTTGGATGATTTTTTATCCTCTTCTTTGTTTGGGTTAAAATGTCTCTTAAGGCCAATGATTCATATATGAAAAATACATTTAGTCCTAAATGAAAGCTCAAGTAGAATTATGATTCCTGTATCCATCATAGGATCTTCATTCCTTGAATTGACTATTTATATTAATTTGTTTTAACATGTCAAGTTAGTCAAGTAGAGAAGGGAAAGGAGAAAACTTAAGTGAGTAAACAAACTTTAGAGGTATATATGTAAGAGTCACTGCAAAACTAGGAACAACCTCTCTTTCCCATAAAATAGGTCAAGATCCCTCTTCCACCCTGGAAAAATAAACATCGATAAAATTATAATGAGTATAAAGTAATAAAATTGAAAAAGGGTGAAAGAAGAGAGAGGATTCTTGTGCAAAAAGGTGAAGAAAACAACATTGTTTAGGTACTAAATAAACTCACTGGAAACAAAGAAATTCTTGTCATTTTTTGAAGTGACTTCATTGGGGTACTAAACTAGCCTACTGTTAGCAAAGAAACACCATATATGATAATAAAACTATGAACATCTTGTACTCGCATAATTTACATACTCCTACTCCCTAATCGAAACCATTGAAGTTTGTATAGTCATATGAAATATGTTGAGCCAGCAAGAGTAATAGAAGGACTACATCTTTAACCGAGCTAAGTAAGGAAGCTAAGGTGATAAATAGGATGATACAATACTTCCAAAAGTCTAGACTTCATATTTAATGTTGGACCTAAACATAGAAGCTGGAGTTCTTCCAGTGTGTCGCCAAATGTTGTTGCTACGGAAAACACCCTGTTACACATCATTTTGTCACTGTCCCTATACTCCCACATTCCTTGATCCTGGAGGACCTCTACAGTGAACCCCACATGCTTTGCCTTCATGAAGAAACTTCCATCATGTCCCTCTTCATGAGCAGATCAATTCCCTTTTGCACCATTTCCCCTGAAACTTTTTATTTTCTCATTTTACAAGACCGGTGCTAATGACCTTTGTTTCCCCCGCACTGATGTGCAGAGATTTACACTATCCATAATGCCAACCATAGTGACTAAGTTGTGTTCCATTTTTGCTGGTCCTATTATGGAAAGTTTTTTAAATTAGGAGTTGAAGCTTCCAGCTCTAGAAGCTTCGTAACATAAGTCTGGTAAATGGTTTGGCCGGATGGGGTCGAGGATGTCAGTTTGGGATCCTTTCCCCTATAATGATGGAACTACCACAAGGGATAATCCCCTCATCCATGAGAAGAGGATCCATCTCCCATCCATTTTTCCTATATAAATCTCCCTTATTCCCAAGCATAAGTTGGTGTTGATATTAGCGTGTTGATGCTATTTTGATTTGGAGTAGACAACGAGCTATTACTAGTTGTAGCTATCTAGTTGTGTGAGGGAGAAGTGTGATTTGGATTCAAGTGAAGCCTAAAAGGAAGAGACTTAAAACTATTGTTGATTGCGTTCATCAGGGAATGATAGTAGAAGTGTGTGGGAACCTGGTCTTGTCAGAGGAGGACTGCAATGTCAAGACAAATGGTTGTAATCTCTCTTTGATATTAACATATGCAACTATCGATTGGTTTCCTACATGATTTTTCATCTTACATATTCATGTCTTAATGTTTCTTGACTTGTTAAGTAGGTTGAATCACAATTTTTCTATTATCAGGTTTGCTATTTGTTGTTGTTTACTTGTTTTAGGTGCTTTAATAAGGAAGCGAGAGATAGTTGGAGCAAGCAAGCGAGGACATCATCAAACAGGATAAGCGGACTAAGAGGTAAGCCCTCTTAATTGGTTCTAACCTAAGGAAATATTCCATATAATGTATCTGTTGTGGCTAGATCCATCATTGGGCTAGAGGAATTCATTTGTGTCCACACTTATAATTTTACTTCACCACAAATTTGTGACCATACTGGGGAGTCCAATCCTTTTGTTTGTCTTGGATTTCATGATTTCATGTGAAATTTTTTAGTTCCACATTTTCCCTTTGGTTATCTTTCTTTTCTCCTGCTTACTGGTCTAAGTTTGAAATTCATAGTGGCAAATTTGGTCCTTGTTTCAATTTTTTTTATTTTTTTCTTGGCTCCCTCGATCATTGCGCTTAATCTGCTGATAGTCATGTTGATCAGCGCGATTTGCTGAGAAACAATATTGCTGATCAACCTCTGGCGATTGTTGCTAGCTAGGTAGTTGCACCGGTACCTATAAGTGAATATTAGGGTTTGTCCCAAATCTTGGCCAATGTGTTTTTCTCTCATGATTTCAACCCTATAAGCTTTTAGACCATTTTCTCCCTGATTAGAGAGCTTCATTTAGCTTGGTTTGTGTACTTTCTTGGTTTAGCCCACCCTCTAATGTGTTAAGTTTGGCCCTGTGTGAAGTTCCTTTTTATTTTTCTTTGAATCTCTTAATCAGCAATATTTTTGGCCAAACAGTCGTGCCGATCAGGCCCATCAGCACTAGTTTTAACTTGAAAGTCATGCCGGTCATGTTGATCAGAGCTACTTTTGGCCCAAAAGTCACTCCAGTCTTTGAGTTAAGAAAAAAAAAAGAATTTCTCCCATTCCAGTGCCAGTGTGTCTTGACCTTTAGACTCTCTTCTTCCACCCAGAAGTGACTAGGATGCTTCATTTTCAATTGAAAGAGTGAAAGAGTTTCGTTTGTTCTCTTATTTCAAATGTCTCTTTTCTCATTTCGAGCATAGATTACATTGCTTGGTTTGTTGATTGAAGCATTTATGTGTTTGGGTTGTTCAATTCAGGGAAGAAGTTTCTTTTAGTTTCATTTATTATGCTTTGGATTTGATCGATGCTTGTTTGTTTGGGATTGTGAAAATTTTCATTAAAGTACTTTAAGTGAAAGATTTATTTTTTGCATTTTATGAAAAGAAGAACATCATTCTAGTTTACATAAGTGAAAATATTGCATTAATATCATCACTAAGAAGCTAGAATTGCATCATCGTAAGCATTAGAAATTAAATGAAACTTATTTTGTTGTTATAGGAAGATTCAATGCATTTAGGAGATTTATTAATGAAAGATTTCATGCTTCGATTGTTGCATTAATTTTGTGTTCTCTATCTCTCAATTAGTGATAAATTTCATCAAAGACAAATATCTCTTTTCTCATATAGCTGCATATAGGAGTTTTCAGATGACAGTGATAGGGCCTTGTAATTGAAACCTAATTCAAGATCAACCGTTAAAATTTATTGAATTAACCTAGGGAAGCATTGAAACTTAATGCTCACATTTAGTGGTCTAGGCTAGAGACGTGTTCTGATGTCTTTAAACCTAGCAGTTGTCATTAGCTTTGGCACTAAACAGCGCTAGTATGAACTTGTGCTCCCCTTACCGTCAAGTATATAAAAGGAGACCCCACTAGGCTACAATCCTTTATCCATAGGAAGCCAAGTCGGTCACCTTGCAAATGTCATACACCAAACATAGCATTTGGGGAGATTGCCTGCTCGTACTTCTCGGTTCGCCGGGAGGTATTCTGCAGTTCATGGTTGCCTGATAACGTTGTTTACCTAGATCATCCAGAGTAGTCATTTGATCCTTTTGACTCATTAAACTTAAAATATCATTCAAGCAATTTTCCTTTTGAGCTCGCTAATTCTGAAAGCGACTAGAGTCACCTTTCGTCCTTTTCTTAACTCTTAAAATATGAAAAGGCAAAGTTTTGTTTCAATGTCTTAAAACTACCTGCCCACGAAATATTCCTGGTTAAAGTTATATTTCTTAGTGATTATTTAGGGTCGATTCCAATGGCAACATTTCCAGAGTCTACTAGTCAAGGGTTCCACTTGGATGGGAATACTGGTCCTTTTCCTTCTTTTGGAAATGTTGGTGCTCCTTATATGGCAACGTTGTCCCTCCCTAGGTTAACCATTGGATTACTTTTCTGGTTGTTTTTTTATCTTGGTGGTCCCGAGCATTTTGACTCCTCTCTAAATTTCTCCTTAATTTGAATCACGTCAAGATGATTCTAAGGTTGACCCCTCACCTTCTTCCCCCACTTCTTCACCCTCCTCTTCTACTTTTCCTAGTGAAAGTTTGAAATCCAGTAACCGGGAGACTAAGAAGAAGAAGAAGACAAATATCCGAGAGACCAACCATACGGTTGTTACTCCAAATGCACCTCCTGTAGACAAACCTTTTGATCCTCCATGAAAGGTCAGATTCCCTTGCAGGTTCTGTAAGGGTGACCATCCCCTCCGGGACTATCCTGGTATTCCCAGAGTCTTAGAGGTATGGTCTCAAGACCTGAACCGACCATCCCCGTTGAACTCTGGAGATCATGTCGATGCTACACTTTCAGCTAATGATGGTAATAAGAAGGGAAAGATTAGATTCCCCTCTAGGTTATGTGAAGGAGATCATCTTCTTCACCTTTGTCCTCTTATGGCTAAAGCTTCCAAAGTTTTGGAAAACCTTGCAGCTCCTCAACCCCAATTCCTGTTGGTTATTAGAGGCTTCTTCTAACCCTCGCCTAGTTGGTAAATATATTAACTTGGATTCATCTCTTGCCTATCCTGCTCTTCCTGAGAAAGAATCTCTTGTGTCTATTCCCGACCAACCATTGGTTGAAAAGAGTGTCGACTTGGTTCCACCACCAGTTTCTCACTCTATTCTGAAAGAGAGTGGTGATCATACTACTCATGTTCTTCTTGTCTCCTCAAATTCTCATGAATCGAAGAGTGACCCTCGAATCCCAGTTGTTCAGGAGAGTCCTTCTCCTATTCATGCAGGTCATGGGGGTAATCATATGATACCCCCACCAAGTAGTTTTTTCATTTCTTTCGATTAGATTCCATTGACTTCTTTCTGCCTTCCATCTTATGTTCCTTTCAAGATTACAAGACAAGCCTATAATATGGTAGTACATGGAACTATATTAGATGAAGGCTTATCTATTAGCATCATGTCTTCTACTACTTGGCAAGCTTTGGTCTCCCCACATCTTGTGCCTATCACTTAGAATCTATTGGCTTTCAACAGAGGAAATAGTCAACCCTTAGGGGTTCTTCCGAAGTTCCCTATTACTTTGGAAAGGAAGACCATCTATATAGACATGATGGTACTCCAAGGTCCTTTAGATTTCAATCTTCTACTTGGATGCGACTATGTTTATTTCATGGGATCTATTGTTTCTTTGCTTTTCCGTGTGATTTGTTTTCTACACGAAGGGAGAATTGTGACTCTTGATCAATTGTCGTTCATTAGTCACTAGGTGCCTCCTTTGCAACCATCGTCCCCTATCGTCTCTTGTTTGAAAGTAGTACCTTCTGTCATGCAGAAAGAGTTATTTTTGCAGACAAACCTAACCTCCCTAGGAGTCTAAGACTCTCTAGTGACAAACAAGACAAACAAGAGCAATCCTTCTCTAAACATACATTATTCTATGAGAAACCAAGTGTTGTTCGATCCTACCTCAAATCCAACGCTTTTTGTAGCAGTCCATCCTTGCTGATCCAGATGAGCTCCTCCTTCACTTTAGACCTGCATACACTAACAGTCAAACGATTACATAACACCTGAATATTTCATAAAACAAAGCATATTCATCATATAGACCAAGGAGTACATGAAATAATTCATTAACAACAAATCATTGAGAAGAATTGACTTATTTGTATTAATGAAACAAAAAAGGAACCATTACAACCTGAGCCTTGGTGTTGTGCAAGCTCCTCCCAGGGTCCAACAAGAGATTTCCTCTACTTTGACAAGCTCACCCACTCCCAATATGGCAACAAGAAAGGATAGTGATCTCTCCTCACAAGTCAACAATGGAAGTCCTAATTCCAGCAGCATTTACCCTTTGGAATGTTCAGCTTTCAACCTCCCCTCCCTCTGGCCCAATGCCTGTATTTATAGTGTTCTAGAGGAAGTTATTCAGTTCCAACATCAATGGGATACTCCCTCTTTTGGATGGGGTAGCTCCTCTCTTGATGGGATAAGTTCCTCTATCATAGGGATGCATGAACCATCTGGAGGCGCTCAATACACGTCAAACACTCTTCTAGAAGGCTCTAGAAGTGACCACAAGTAACTTTTTAAAGATGAAACTCACGCCTTTTGACCTTTCCAGGGGTACGCACCTATCCTTTGGCTTACAGAGCGTACAAGTACGCAGGTACAGTGTGTTTGGGATGCGTACACGCAGGCAAGGTAGAGAGAACCTGCGTACCCAGAGATAAACATGTTTTTAAGTGACT
>APFE030482342.1:33044-61701 GCA_000404065.3 Pinus taeda
CATTTGAATTTGCACACTTTCCTTGGTCTATTTTTGCTTGGGGTTCATTTCTTTCATTTCTTTTTGACCACTTTATTTTTCTTACCCTTTGATTTTTATTTTAGGGTATAACCTCTTTACATTTTTTAACTTTTTTGATTTTTTGGTTTTTCAAGAATATGGAACACCTTTGCTCAAGAAAGAAGGTTTGAACATATTCCATAGTTCGATCAAGACAATCATGAAAGATGAAACCTATTGGTATAGGAGGCTAACACAACATATCAATCATCTAAACATACCAACTTCATCAACCTCTACATGATGACATAAAACCACAACAATGACCGTCACAATGCATGCATAACAAACACATAGAAAACTAACATGCATGCATGAAAAACACATTCCACATGTCTAGTCCAAATGTTTGAGCCTAGGAGCTTTGATACCACCTTGTGGTATCAAATATCACCCAAAGAGAATAGAAGCTGCTCTAATACCACCTTGTGGTATCATATATCACCCAAGGAGAATGAAACCTTCTTTGGTACCACCCTCTAACCACCCCCTCCCAAGTTTACCCAATTTCACTAACCTACCAGGATAAACATCAGATGAAGATTTACTATGACATGAATCGACCTCCAAGATTTAGTTATGAAAGTAGGGCCAAAAACCAAAAGCTCACTCACATCCCTCAAAGCTTATAGGACACTCAGGGCCAAAGAACCACCCCAGGCGACCAAACCCTAAGTTGGAGTTGCTTTTCTCTGACTTAACAACCCAACCACACACACAAGCCATCAAGGGTGCAGTGATAATCTCCAATTACACGCATGACACTGCTTCCATGCGGTTATAGCCAAAAATTTCAAGTTCAGAGGGTGAGCCACAATTCCAAGCTAGCCTCTAGACCATTGCCCAGAACTATCTGAAACTTTCTGAAATAATTATTAACATGAGGACAAAGCTAAAAATTCAAAATCGAACCAAGAACTTGACCTAAACTTCCTAGAACACACTAGACATTTTGTCAAAGACATGGAAAACATGTAAGCTATAGGTCATGAATGCACATCCGATCACAATAGTTTGAGATTCATCTTAGAATGACCAAGAAGGCTTTATTCCCTCTCCACATAGTTTCAAGAACACTTATTAGTCCATACATTCATCAACCATTTAATAACTAAACAATTCATGAAAAGATCCATAGATGACACACATCATATAACTAGCATATATCCAGAAAATAACCAACATATAACCATGGAAAATCAACCATAATATCGCCAACATAATCTCTACAAATTCTTGTCGATCACAAAAAGGAAATTTCTCATATTAACATATAAAAATACCAACTATGTTAGGGACTTCCATGTACCACCCGACCATAGATTGGGCTAAACCAAATCTATATTTTAGCCAATCAACCTAGCACCATATTCCAAGCATGCTTGTGGGATATCATGGAATAAAACAAGACAAAACCAAATCAGGGCTTCCAGAGGCCAAACTACCTCAACTCTCAACCAGTGATTCCACCTCACAGGAAAACATCACTAACACCAACCCAATCAGTCTCTACTGAAGTTGTCCAGGGATCCACAAACTAGTAACTGAACCCACAACCTTCTAGGGATCCAGAGCATTTGTCCAACCCAACTGTAGGGAATAGTAACTAAAGCCACCAAGCACTCTAAAATTTTTGTCCCAACATAGGCTCTAGGATTAGTAACTCAAGCGAAGTTATTCCAAGGCTTCTAGAGCGTTTGTCCCAACCCACAACCATAGGGAATTATGAGCACCAATCAGAAAACAATCAAGTGGAAAAAATACTCACAACACCATGGTTATCCAGGAAATGACAAGGCAAGGCTAAAAGAATTGTTAATCCAGGAAAATATCGATGCAAATGACAACACATAACCAACAAATCACATGCATATACCATGCATCCATAAATAAAGAAGGAAATCACACATGAAACTTGTTACCTGCAAAGAAATCTATTCGTAGTCACTGATATACCTATTCTATTGTGCTTTCCTGCTTCTCTTTGCCTTCCTTCTCCAAATCCAAGTGATTAGTAGAGTGCTCCAGGCATGCTCCAAGAATTTTCCAATGTACAAGAGTATGAGAGAATGAGATATTCAATGAGAGAACCAAAGATTGAACTGACAAAAGTTGTGAACTGATCCCTAGAATCCTTTTTATCATTGAGGCCTCTATTTTCTTCATTTTCCGTCATTTTCCCTTCATTTTACCTGTCATGAAAATATGTGACTATTCATCTTCCTTTTCTCCTATTTTACTTTATTTCATAAATAAAATGCAATTATTTCCACTTTGCCTTTGGCAATTTCCATAGCCATTAATTAGTCACTAGTGATACCCATCATTGTTTTTCGAACATTCAACGTTGAATACATGTCCAGTGACCTTGGTCTTATTTCTATTTACATACAATATCAATTAGGGGTTGTTACATTGAGGTTCTCTCTAGAGCCAAATAGCTACCAAAAGAGAATTTCCTTTGGATCCTAGCCAAAATTTAAAAGAAACTACATATATGGTACAAAATATGGATCTCAATGTTGGGAGTGTGTTATATTACTTCCATGACTAGCCCCATGCACATCCCCCCCGTCAGGGGGTTTGACCCGGCCGGTAGTCCCCCTATCCGAGGTTCGGAGCAATGCCCCAAAAAGGATTTTGTTTGGACCCTATATTAGGTGGGCATACCCACCTATGGTTTTGTGCATGGGTTTCGCACATGGTTTTGGGCATGATGGTTTTTACCCATGTTATTTTGAAGATCCGGTTAAGGGAACTACTATTATGTTCTAATCAAGGATTACTGGATTGGGGTTTATGAATGCTTTAACATGTATATATATGTATTATAACATTGAAAGGAATATAATGAAAAATCAATCTGGTAGTCTCTGTTTTGGATCTAGAGGAAAATCTCCATGTATTTGTTTTGTGTTTCTCACCATTGTATATTTTCTAGTTTTAAGAATTCGTTTGCAGGTAATTTCTATATAGGGTTAAAACCTACACTCAGAGCGAGTCATCTAGTTTTGGTAAAAGAAGTAATAGAAGTTATTCCCATCTTTTGGGCAATCCTTACCTAGATACCCAAGGGAATTCTTTGGAAAATAAAGTAGATGTCATCTAGATTCTTGTGGGATGACAAAAAACCTCTATTATGGCTTCCTAGAAAATTATTATTATTCTGATGGCACTTGGAGGATGGGGGCTGAAAAACATCCTTTTTATTTTCCAAGGCCTTGGCAACAAAATGAATCTAGAGGATTATTCAGGGAGAAGGAACATATACCAAAATGAAAAAAAGGGAAATATTTGGGAGAGGACTCTATTGTGGAATAGATCAAGAATTCTATAAAAACTTCTAAAATGGGTCAATTTTTTGGAAAAAAATATTCAGTCTTCCCCCCTAATTAGATAGGTATTAATATGGAAAATTAATGGTGGCTCCAAAGTGATCAATGGAAAGGATTCATGGATTCGCATATATGATCTCCACATCCTCCCAAATCATGTCTTCAATCATCTCACTCAAAGGCTTTGAAGAGATGGTTTTTTATTTCTTAGTAAAGTAGCTAGAAACACTAATTTGTTGGGGCTCACCAATTGGTTAATCAATTGAGAATTAAATTTGGATGGGAATAGGCTATTTTATGGGACAATTATATGATGACTTTCAAAATTTATTTCATATTTTTTTTTCATTTTCAGACACCTTGATGCGAGCACTAGATCCATCAAGAAAACAATCTCCAAAAGTGGGGATAAAATTTCTCATAGGATATATACAATAGGTCCCCCCTCCTTGGTGTGGGAAAAAGTATGGAAGCTCACATTGCTGCTATTCGTGTGGGGAATGCTAAAAAACAAATCTCCTACATGGGACAACTTACAAAATCATACTTTCCAAGGAATCAAAATATGCTACCTTTGCGTAGTTGAATTTGAATATGTTAGACATCTCTTCTCACTTACCCTTTCTCCCCTCCTCTCTAGGATGAAATTGGATAGCTTCAAGGAACATCATGAATTGGGAAAGTCCCTAAAATGATGTATCTTTCCTCTCTTGGATATACTTCCATGCACATAAAATAATCAAAAAGTGCTTCCACTTGCAGTAGCATGGGGTATCTAGTTGGATATGAACCAACTATTTTCATAGATGAAGCCTTCAACTACAAATATTTCCATACAAATTATTTTCCATCATGGACTCCTTTGAAAATCATGCTATCCTATAGGAATTTCTTCACGCTCAAAAAAACATATTCAAACCACCGATCCATGAGCCTTTTTTGCTGGGGCTACCCATGGATGCGCTACGAGGGGAGAAGAAAGGGGTATTCTATTCCTTTTTCCAAATAAATCTATTTATTTATCGACTAAGATCAGAGAAGCTTCTAATAATTATGTTGAAATTTTGGGCCTAAAATTTCTTATCCATCTTGCATATTGTTGGGTTGTGTTATATTCTTTCCATGACTAGCCCACGTAATTAACTAGGGGGTTAGAAAGGGGGCGGAGCCCCCCCTTTGTTGTGTCGATTGCATAGCGGGGGGAGTCACAAGGTGTTTGAGGGGTGCAGGTAACCCCATTCTATGGGGTCCAAGGCAATGCTCTAGAAAATTTTGCTTTTTGACCCTATATTAGGTTGGGCGGACATACCTATGGTTTTGTGCATGATTTTTCGCACATGGTTTTGGACGCGATGGTTTTCGGTCTATGGTTTTAGACGCAATGGTTTTCAATCCATGGTATTGGATGCTTAGGCATGTATAAATATGTATTATAACATTGAAAGGAACATAATGAAAAATCAGATTGGTAGTCACTATTTTTGGATCCAGCGGAAAATCTATGTGTATATGTATTTTATGTGTTATGCTCTAACATTGTTTACTTTCTGTGTTCTAGAATTCGTATGCAGGTAATTTTTGTATGGGGTTACCTACATTTGGTATCAGAGTTGTTTTGGCTTCAAGGGGATGCCTTTGCTGCTAAGGGTTTTGCTCGGGCCTGTGGTAGACCTTGTTCAGTGGGAGATCTGTGAGATTGATTCTAGTGGTAAAAGAAGATGGCAAGCAGTGGAAGGATAGAGATCGAGAAATTTAATGGTCAAAGTTTTGAGTTGTGGAAACTCAAGATGGAGGATTTGTTGGTGGATAAAGATCATTGGATTGCGATAGATCCAGGTACTAAACCAACGGAAGTATACGATGAAGAATGGAAGAAGTCAGATCGGAAGGAAAAGAGTATAATATGATTGTGTGTCTTAAATTCAGTATTGCTGAATGTATTAGGGGAAGCTACAGCTAAGGCTTTGTGGGACAAGTTGGGGACACTGTACTAATATAAGTCTCTAGTGATTAAACTGTTCCTATGGAAAAAGTTGTATAACCTGAGGATGAAAGATGGAGACTTGGTGACAAAGAATCTAAATGCATTTAATATTGTGGTAAGTCAGTTATTATCTGTTGATATTAAAATTTCAGATGAAGATAAGTGCATCAGTTTGTTGTGTTCTCTACCAGATTCATGGCATATATTGGTTATTGCAATAGGTAGCAATGCCACTGCCTTGTAGTTTGATGAAATAGTCTCATCCTTGCTGATGGAGGAGATGAGATGGAAAAATATGGAGAGCCAGAATGGTGATGCCTTGTCTGTATGAGGACAGTCCCAGAATAGAAACAAAAATAAGTCATCGAGTGGGAAATATAAATCTAGAGGGAGTTCTAAATCTCCAGGAAAACCTATGAAGGTGGTGCGCTGGAAATGCAGAAAGGAAGGGCACTACAAAGGGACTACAAATCTAAAGCTCCTGATAAAGGAAAGGGATTTGATTATGCTCCTTCTATATAGGCGAAAACCACCTTAGATGAAGGTGGGGATGTGTACTTAGCTTCTTTAAGTACACTTGTAGATCATGAGGCATGGTTGATTGACTCAAGTGCATCCTTTCACTTCACTCCCCATAGAGAGTGGTTCTGCGAGTATGAAAAATACGATGGTGGTGATGTCTTCTTTGGGGATGACAGGAAGGCTAGAATCATTGGTCGCAGAAAAGTAAAGTTGAAGATGCAAGGTGGAAGGATTAAAACACTTCCGGGTATTCTGTATATTCCTGCATTAGCTAGAAATCTGGTTTCTGTAAGTAAGCTGGATGATGCAGGTGTAAAAGCAGTGTTTGAGAAGGATAACTACAAGATGGTTCAGGAAGCACTGATATTGATGTGGGGAGTTCAGATTGGAACTTTGGCAAGCGACAATGTAGCACTGTTGTTAATGGGTGCAACAATTTCGTGGTTCCTGAAAGTGGAGCGGAAAATATAGTGGTCTCTAGAGAGAAGACCATGTTGTGGCATCAAAGGCTTGGACATATTGGAGAGAAGGGTCTTCAAATACTTCATGGTAAGGTATGGTAGAAGGTATGAGTAATAGCTCTCTGGATTTTGATTTATGTGAAAATTGTGTATATGGGAAGCAGAATCAGGTGAGTTTCCCCTCTGGTGGTAAGAGGGCAAAACATATATTAGAACTTGTGCACAGTGATGTGTTTGGACCTATGAAGGTTCCATCACTGGTAAGTTTGTGTACTATGTATCATTAATAGATGATTCTCAAGGTATACATGGATAAATTTCCTAAGAAGAAATCTGAAGTCTTTGATAGGTTTAAAGAAATTTAAGGCTCTAGTGGAAAACTAGACAGAGAAGAAGATAAAGGTGTTGAGGACAGATAATGGTGGAGAGTTTTGCAGCAAGGAATTTGAAAAATTCTGTAAGAAGTGTGGTATAGCATGGCAGAAGACTACTCCATGCACACCTGAGAAAAATGGATTTGCAGAAAGAATTTATAAGACATTGATGGAAAGGGAAAGAAGCATGCTTAGTGGTGTCGGGTTCGGACAAGAATTTTGGGCAGAGGCAGTGGAGATAGCATGTTACCTAGTCAACAGAACAAGGAAGGTTGTGTACAACAGAGATGTGGTGTTCAGAGAGGTAAAAGATGTTATTAAACATGAAGTCCAACCAAAGGAACCTGAGAAGATAGAGGTTAAGCTCAAGGAGGAAGAATCAAACTCTATAGCAGAGGAGGAATCAGAAGATGAAGAGCCACAAACTCCAAGTGTGAGAAGATCAGTTCGAGAAAGAAGGCAGCCAAAAAGGTATAGTCCATCTGCTTTCTGTTCAAATTTTACTTTATCTATTACTGATGATGATCCAATAACTATGAAGGAAGCAGTAGATTCGAAGGATGGAAAACTCTAGAAAGAGGCCATGGTTGATGAAATGGCATCTTTGCACAAAAATGAGGCTTGGGATCTGGTGGAGTTGTCGGATGGAAGGAAACCCATTGGCAGCGAATGTGTGTTCAAGAAGAATACAAATGCAAAAGGAAAGGTAGAGAAATACAAAGCTCGGTTGGTAGCAAATGGTTATTCCTAGGTGTCGGGAATTGATTTTGGTGATATTTTTTCTCCTGTTGCCAAGGTAGCTTCTATTAGATTACTTTTATCTATTGCTGCTGCTTTTGATTTTGGGTTAGAATAGATGGATGTGAAGACAACATTTCTTCATGGGGATCTAGAAGAGGAGATATACATGAAGCAACCTGAAAGACTTATGGTGAAGGGTAAGAAAGAACTGGTATGCAAGTTAAAGAAATCTCTGTATGGGTTAAAATAGTCACCAAGGATGTGGTATCAGAAATTTCATACATTTATACGGGGACTTGGCTTCACAAGAATCAAAGCAAATCATTATGTGTATTTTAAATTAATTGGTGACCGTGTTATTTATTTGGTCTTGTATGTGGATGATATGTTGCTGGTTGGAAATGACAAAGAATTATCCAGGATTTGAAGACCCAATTGTCCTCCAAATTCGACATGAATGATCTTGGTGCTGCAAACTATATTTTGGGCATGGAAATTAAAAGAGATTGGGCAATGAGGAAGCTCTAGTTAAACCAGAGGAAGTATGTTAATATAATATTGCAGAGGTTTAATATATAGGATAGTAAACCGGTGAAGGTTCCTATTCCTGTAGGTGTAAAGTTATATGTTGAATAGTGTCCTAAGACATAAGAAGAGGAAGAGGATATGCCTCGTGCTCCATATGCAAGTGCAATCGGTAGCCTGCTGTATGCGTTGGTCTGTACTAGACCAAACATTGCACATGAAGTGGGAGTATTGAGCAAGTTTATGTCAAAACCGGAGAAGGAGCATTGGATAGCAGTGAAGCGGGTTTTCAGATATTTGCATGGCATTGGAGATTATGGTTTGTGCTACCAAGGAAGACCAGGACTGGATGGAGTTTTGGATATCTGTGGTTTTGATGATGCAGACTAGGCTGGAGATCTGGATCAGAGAAGATCTCAAGTGGGTATGTGTTTAACCTATTTGGAGGTGCAGTTAGTTGGATGGGTAAGAAACATTTTGTAATGGCACTATCAACTACAGAGGCAGAATAAATGACAGCCACTCATGCAAGCAAGGAAGCAGTTTGGTTGTAGAGATTGTGTTCAAGTATGGGGTTAGTACAGGGATCTATAAGGATAGATTGTGACAGCCAAAGTGAAATTTTCTTGGCAAAGAACCCTGCATATCATTCAAAGACAAAGAATGTTGATGTTGAATATCACTTTGTGAGCGATATGATAGAAGACAAAAAGGTGTTGTTGGTAAAGGTGGACACTTTGAAGAATACTACAGATACATTGACAAAATTTGTGAGCTCTGAGAAGTTCTTTTGATGTAGAGAAACAATGGGAATTGCAGGGCTGGACAAATGACTAAGCTCTCTTGTGGCCCCCTGTGGAAAGAAAAGAACAAGTGGGAGAATGTTGGGTTGTGTTATATTCTTTCCATGACTAGCCCACGTAGTTAACTGGGGGGGTAGAAGGGGGGCAGAGCCCCCCCTTCGTTGCACCAATTGCGTAGCGGGGGGGAGTCACAGGGGGTTTTAGGGGTGCAGGTAACCCCACTCTATGGGGTCCGGGGCAGAGCCACATAAAATTTTGTCTTTGGACCCTATATTAGGTTGGGCGGACCTACCTATGGTTTTGTGCATGATTTTTTGCACATGGTTTTGGATGCAATGGTTTTCATTCCATGTTTTTGGACATGATAGTTTTCGGTCCATGGTATCGGATGCTTCGTCATGTATAAATATGTATTGTAACATTGAAAAGAACATAATGAAAAATCATGATGGTAGTCCCGGTTTTGGGATCCAGGGGAAAATATCTGTGTATATGTATTTTATATGTTATGCTCTCACATTGTTTATTTTTTGTGTTCTAGAATTCATATGCAGGTAATTTCTGTACGGGTTTAAAACCTACATTGGGTTAAAGCCTTTTTTGTTGGGGCTACCCATGGATGCCCTACGAGCGGAGAAGAAGGGGGTATTCTATTCCTTTTGCAAAATAAATCTATTTATTTACCCACTAAGATCAAAGAAGCTTCTAATAATTATGTTGAAATTTTGGGCCTAGAATTTCTTATCCATCTTGCATACGAATAAGGTCTATCTCATATTAAAATTTATGGTGATAATTTGTTGGTCATAAACTTGATGAAACGACTCTTTAGGTTACAAAATTACCACCTTCATCATTTGCTTCATAACATCCTAGAACTTAAAAACACTCTCTTTCACATGATCTAGATTTATGTAGGAACGAAATGAAATGCATACTCAAAACAAAACGTAGAGATATAACCAAAAAAAAAAAATCAATTAATAAAGAGGAACTGCTGAAAATTGTTTACATACATAAGAGAAATAAACTATCTTAGGTGATGGTAGCTTATCTTCGAGAAGAGATGTGATAGCTACATTCCTTCTAAATTGTATTACAATTGGGGCTTGGAGGCCTTTTTATTATTGAAAAACAATGAAAAACCTTGAACATCCAAAAATATAACCCTAGGAGATGAAGCACCAAAGTTTGTGGGGCCACATTGGGATTAGTTGGAATGCCAACTTCCTAGGGCCGTGATTTGGGCATATGATCTCCATTCTCCATGCACAATACCTTGTTAGAAACATATATCCGAGGACAACAAATTTTCTTAGCAAGTCCTAGCCCTTTGGGCTATGGGTTTTCCAAAAAAAATTGGTTAGGGTCTCAAAACAACTTTGGAAGTTCAAGACCTGAAAAATTGCCCAAAATAGAAGGTTGTGCTAGAATTAAATAAACTGAAAGGAAGCAGTGTTGGGGGTCCAAGTGGAATAAGAAGGTGGCCACCAATATCCACCTGGATCAGTATTTCCCCCTTAGGAAGCAATGGTCCCCATTGCATTGAGTGCCTCCATGAGATAGGTAAACTTCTATTGAACTTGGTCCCTCGTGAGCCACTTGCCTTGGTGCAAGATCAAGCCAGCGTTTACAACCTGATACACTTGGATCCTCTGTTGGTGAGTGTTCTTGATCTATGTGTCGGTAATTCGATTGGTTGTAACATGTTCCATGTAGTCTGGGTTGAGATTTGTTGGTGTCAGCTACTCAACACGAGTCTGATATGTCAAACAATGGTGGAAAGTATAGTTGAATGCAGTCTACATTGAATATTGGGTGTAAGCCAAGTAATGGGGTCATACTAAGCTCAAAATCATTGTCTCTCACAACCTTGGTGATGGTGTAAGGCCTGTATCGGAGGGGTTGAAGCTTTCGATGGGCTCCGACAAGGTTTTCTTTCCTAAAATTCAACCAAACTTTGTCGCCCACATGAAAATTATCTGGCACCCAATGTTGATCATGTCATTGATTGTAATTACCATTGGCTTTAACCAATATGTCGTGAACCTGCTAGCAGATGTGCTGAATGCATTCAATAAACTTGGTGGATTTATCAACTTCAAACTGAAAATATTCAAATTCTTCCTAGGTAGTTGCAAGATGAAATGAAACATCAATGGGACATAATGTTTGAAATTCCAAGCCCACTTGAAAGGGCCTGGGGCTAGTTAAGCTATGGAGAGCTCTATTATAATTGTGTTCCATGTAGAGTTGTACATCCACAGTAGGTGCGCTATCATCTAGTTGAAAAACTCTTTCTAGTCATCAGTCTATGGGTGGAATGCAGTCGACTTGCTGATCTTGGTGTCCAAAAATGACCAGAGGCTCAACCATAATACACTTAGGAACCTGTTATCCCATTATGATATAATGGCTTGCGAGATCCTGAAATGTACCTTTGATAGAAATTGGCATGGCCCAAAAAGCTGCAAAGTTTTGTTAGAGTGGTTGGGGCTAGCCAATCCTGAATGACTTGCATCTTAGATAGATCCATTTTCACACCTTGCTCATTAATGATGTAACCCAGATATTTGACCTATTTTATGCCAAAGGAGAATTTCTCCAGGTTGGAACATAGTTTTTGTTACCATAAGGTTTGAAGGACCTATCGAATATGTTACAAGTGCTCTTCCCAACTCTTATTGGAGATGAGGATGTCATCTTGATATACAACCATGACTGAGTCGCTGAAGGGTCTCAAGATGTCATCCATTAGCCTCATAAAATTTGTAGGGGAATTTTTCAACCCAAAGGGCATGGCCAACCCATTCAAAAAGGCCCTCCTTGGATTTGAAGGTAGTATTCCGTACATTTGTGGGTTCTATTTGTAGGTTTTAAACCCGTACAGAAATTACCTACATATGAATTCTAAAACACAAAAAATAAAAATAGCGAGAGCATAACACATAAAACAAATATACACAAATATTTTCCCCTAGATCCCAAAACCGGGACTAGCAGCTTGATATTTCATTATGTTCCTTTCAATGTTACAATACATATATATACATGCCGAAGCATCCAATACCATGGACCGAAAACCATCTCTCCCAAAACCATGTGCGAAAACCATGCATAAAACCATAGGTAGGTCCACCCCCCTCAAACCCCCATACAGGGGGATTTGCTGCCCCCCCTACAACCCGCCCACTGCACAATCGATAGCTAGTCCTAGAAAGAATATAACACAAACCAACACTTTCGGGACATGGTGATAGCCAGAATTCAAATCAATCTTGCTAAAGTACTTGGCCCCCTTGAGTTGTTCAAGAAGGTCATCAATCTGTGGGATTTGATACTTGTTCCTCAAATTGATTTTATTTAGTGCTCGATAATCAATGCAAAGTCTTTAGGTCCCATCCTTCTTTTGTAAGAGTAATGTTGGGTTCCCACAAGGTGAGGAAATTGGTCAGAGGTGCCCTTTTTGTAGCAACTCCTAGATTTGTCGCTTGATTTATTTGTTTTCCAAAATAGAGCGGTTGTATATCGACCCATTGGGTAGAGGTGCTTTGGGAGTCAGATCGATCGAATGCTTGACTTGATAGTACAAAGGTACCCCTATAGGTGTGGAGAAGATGTACCTGTATTCTTCCATGACCTTATCCGCTTGCTTTTACTATGTGGAGGAACCCTTCTCGGGGACCATGGATGTGGCTACGATCTTCACCTTACTTTGAGAGCGAATACAAAAAAAACAAATTTCTCAGTTTGGGAGATGATCTTACTGCATTGCACTATCTCTGGTATCATATATATCTTACTACCCAAAGTAATAAAAACAGTGTGAGGTATGCACTCATACATAGCATGATTCTTCCACAAGTATGGTTGGCCTAATAATACATCACAAAATTCAAGGAGAGAAACATCACATAATATCTCATCGATGAAGGGCTTGATGTTATAGGGCAGGAAATAATGCTAGATGACACGGAGATCTCACCCTTGGTGGAGCCATCTGATGGTGTATAGTTGTGGGTGTGGTATTGTCAGTAGGCCCAACCACTTCACAGCCTCATTTGAGATGAGGTTATTTTAAATTTTGTTGTATACAATGAACTACAGTAGTGAACCCTTCACCCACATATGTAAGTGGAAGAGACACTCACCCTCCTTTGGATCATCGAGTTCAATCTTCTTGACATTGGTGGTGGAAATGGTGGCTCTAGGATCTACATCAATAATCTACTTCCCCTTTTCATTCGCCTTGTCAATTTCTCACATGGAGCTAGAACATGCATCTGAATGTGAAGATTTTAACTTAGGCACTAGTAACTACTTAGCGCGACACTCATTTATGTTGTGGGTGGGTTTCTTGTGGAACTCACACCACTTTGCAGTGTCCTCCTTGCCTTCATGGTGTTATTATTTGTTTATGTCATCAATGGATTGTCCTAGGTCTCTCCACCTTGGCTTTTTCCTTCATTATGCAGTTTGGAGCTACTTTGGTTTCACAGATCCAAAGTCCCACTTCTTTTATTCAAACTTTTGCATGATCCTCACAACATATTGGTACATTGCACCAGGTGAGGAGATGTCCAGCAACTACATTTCTTCTTGGATGTGTTTGTGTAGACAACCACAGTACCACCACGATACTTGAGTATCAGATGTCACTCAGAATCCTTGATACCCAACTCCATGCATAGGGTATGTAAAATGTTTGTGAACTCTGACACATATTGGTCCCTTAATTATCGTAGTGAGGTCCACTTTATGTACTTATCTTCATAGCTTCTGACAAGGTAATATTTTTCCTTGACAACATCTTAGAATGAATTCCAAGAGGGTGTGGCTAAACATAGTGAGGGTTTCTCCTCGTCCCTCTACTCATAGTAAGTTTCCCACCAGTCCTTGACATGGGAGGCATCTTTGAGGAGTGAAAAGTAATATTTTCCCTATTGGAAAAATTATGGACCGAAAAATATCCCTCCAACAGATTTAACCATCTATCCAAGGCATCTATGTCTATTTGGCCTTCAAATATAAGGATGTCAAAGTTAACTTGTACCTTAAAGTGGGTGGTGCCTCCAAAATGTTTGTTGGTTGAAGATGCTTTTCCCAATGATACCGCTAAAGGATCTAGGAAAAAATGCCCATCATTTCATTCCTTTGTCACTAGAGGGCTTCTTTGAGAAATATTTTGAAAGGATCTCCTTCTCCCTCATATTTTTTTTCTTCTTCCATGGGAGGTGATCGAGTCGGCGAAGTCATTCTTACAAGGGTTCAATTAGTTCAAATCCCAACTTCTTATACACCGACCTCATTGGGGGCATGCACATAAAAACAAAGAAAGAGCATATCACTCTAATAACACTGATCTATATTTATGCAGGAACGAAATGAAAAACATATTCAAACCAAAAGACATAGATACAACAAAAAAAAATCAAGTAATAAATAACAACTATTGAAAACTATTTACATACTTAAGAGAAATAAACTAGCTCAAGTGATGGTAGCTTATCTTTGAGAAGAGATGTGATAGTTACATGCCTTCATAACTGTGTTATAATGAGGCTTGAATGCCTTTTTATTATTGAGAAACAATGAAAAACCTAAACATCCAAAAACCTAACCCTAGGAGATGAAATGCCAAAGTTTGTGGGCCCCGTCGAAATTAGTTGGAACACCAACTTCCAAGGGTCGTAATTTGGGCATATGATCTTTGTTTGGTGCACATGATACCTCGTTAGAAAGATATTTCCCAAGAAAACAATTTTTCTTAGCAAGCCCTTGCCCTATTAACCATTGACTTGACACGTTTTCCAAAAAACGTCATTCAGAGCCTCAAAACAACTTCAAAAGTTCATGACCTGAAAATTTTCCAAAAATATAAATTTGTGCTAGAATTAAAGAAACTAAAATGAATCAGTGTTGAGGGTCCAAGTGGAATAGGCAGGTGGCCACCAATATCCACTTAAATTAGCACATTTGTTTTGAGAATGCCTATAAAGAACAAAATTAGACCAAAAATTCCTTATCAAAAATGGAATTAGACATGGATAAAGGTAACTCGAAAGTTAAAAAAGGACAAAAATGAGGCCCACTATAAATATCTTCATGCCCCTAGATACAACTAATTATGTATAACTTAACTAGATTATTGTTAATATTTTATTTTTATTTTGGGATAGCCGATTTATAAAATTGTTTTTATAGATTGTTATGGTGATATATTTATGCAACTCATATTAGATATTTTCATCATTGTATCTATGTAAATTTATGCTCACATGCCAAATATTTTATTGTTGGTTGCCATAGATATCTCATATTTGTACTACTTTGCAAGGATATTAGTCCTATCTCTTGAGTGGGCTAAAGCACATTTTGTAATTTTGTTTTTATAAATATTTTATTTTGTTTTCTTCGGAACAAAATGAACATGTGTTTGATAACAGGTATGGTTTGTGGCAATTTAACTTAATAATAATTAATTTTTTGATAATTGGTTTGCATTCGATATTTTGTTAATAATTATGCATTTGATATTAGAAATGATTTGTGTTTCATAATAGTTTGATAATCATGTGGTTTGCATTAATAATAGTTTTATAACAAGTTTGGGTTAATAATAATTTCATAATAAGTTTGTATTAATAATAAATATGTGTTTGATTTGCATTTGATAATTATTTGGTTTGTGTTTGATAATCGTTAATAATAAATATGTGATTTTATATTAGGTTGAAATTTAAATTCATTATTTCAATTTGAATTTAAACATAGAATTTAGATAAATTTTATGTTTAAATTGGTAATTAAAAAACTTATATTCACGTTGAAGTAATTTATATTTAAATTTTTATATTCATAAAAAATAAATAATTTGATGAGTAACTTTTCCTCTCTTTGATTATATAAACTTATATGGTTTTCTAAATTACAAATTGCATCTATACAAAACTGTTTCAAAACTTTAATTTTTTTTTCAAATAAAATATTTTATATAATTATGTAACACAATAAATTTATCATAATTCTTTATAAACATTATAAATAGAAAAAACCATTAAGGAACATAACAATTCCACATAAGCTAACAAATATTAATGTCATAATGCATCATATGTTTCAAGAATATTATAATGAAACATAACCTTTAATGAAAATTAGCGAGTGTTAAAACCTTTGATGAATCTCACATTGCAACATAAAATTCAAAGAATTTATAATTTGACATTATTTAAAAAAGATGAACATCACAATGCAATTATTGTGATCATCAAAAATCAACATAGTCCTTATGGAATGTCTCAATGTGATCAAATCATTTATGGACATTGCAATGTGGTACAAGTATTGAGGAACATAGAAATTTGAGATAAGCTAACCAACATGAATGCAAAATTGTAACATAACTATAGTCAATCTTTGTACACCATAGTAATATGAGCACTCATGCTCAAACATAGTCAATCATGGTCAACCATGGTCAACCTAAGTCACCCATGGTAATATTCATATGTATCTTGAGACAAACCAACACTTCATGAATGTCACAATGCAACATAACCAATGTAGAACATAAAATTTTATTATAGGATAACCAATATGAATATCACAATGCACAATGACTATTTAGGGATAACTCACTTAAACATAACCCTTAAGGAATGTCACAAGGTGTTGACATTATTAATGAACATTGGAATGTGATGTTACCATAGATGAACATAACAATTTAACAAAACAAAACAAAGATGAATATCACAAAGAGACATAATCATAGGGAAACATCACAATTAGACATAACCCTTGATGAACGTTTTAATGTGACGAATATAACCCAATGTTGCATTTTGATGAACATACACAATATTGTAATCCAACATAACCATCAATGAATGTTGCATTGTGTTGAAAGTCAACCATGTTCATATTGAAACATTACCAAGTAAACAAACCATGGTTAACATAAGTCAACCATGATAAACATCATTATATGAAAAAATAATTTTAGGAACTTTACAACTTAACAAAACCCTTTAGGAACATGACATTGTGAGATGATCCTTAATGAACATAGTGATTTGGAAAAAGTAAACCAAGATAAATGTCAAAATGTGATAGTAAGTAACATAACCCTTCATGGAGGTCACAATATAATGAACATAACTTGATGTTACAATGTGACCATAGGCACAAGGTTGCAATGTGATGAATATATCATGATTTTTCATTTCAACATAATTCTTCATCAACGTCACATCATGATGCTATCCAACATAGCCCAGTGTCACAATTGAAAAATTTATAATAACATCATATTTGAAGGTATCAATTCACAAACATCAAATTGTGATGCCACCCAACATAACCTAACATCAAATTGTGATGAACATATCCCACCATTGTAATATGACTAACATACACTAATGTCTACCGAACATCACAATGTCGCAAACATAGCCCAAGGTTGTAATGGATGAACCAAAACTAACGTCATAGTGTTACAAATGTCACCTATTGTCATAGTATAGTGAACATAACTTGATGTTGCAATGTGACAAACATAACTTGCCATCCTAATGTGATCGAAAAAAACATATTTCAATGTGATGACCATGACTTGAAGTCATACTGCGATGAACAAAACTTGATGTCACAATGCAATGACCATAACCCTATAACATATTATGAAGAACAAAACTTGATACTATAATGTGTGAAAAAAAACTCAACATTTCAATGTGACCAACATAATCCAATGTCATATTAATGTGACAAACATATCCTGACGTCATAGTGGAACATATCCTTTCACTAATGTCACATTATGATGCAATATAATCATAGTGAACTATAGTCGTCTATTGTTAACCATGTTCTAAAATAGTCAACCATGCTCATCCATGGCCAACCATAGTCAAAAATGGTCATCCATGGTCAACCATGGTCATACATAGTTAACCAAGGTCAATCATGGTTACGCAAGGTTTACATGGTCTTCCATGGTTAACAATGGTCTACCTAAGTAAACTGTAGGCAACCATGGGCAACTAAAGTCAACAATGGTAAAAATGGTCACCATTGTCAAATGTTGTTAATAATGGTCAACCATAGTCAACAATAGCCTTTCATGGAAAATCATACTCAACAAAGTGAAACATGGTTAAATAGGATCATACATAGTCATCATGGTCAAACATAGACTACCTAGTCAAATGTGGTCAACCACAATCAGACATGGTTAGCCCTTATCAATCATGATCAAGCATGGTCATACATAGTCACCCATGGTCAACATGGTTAACCATAGGAAACATTCGGTAACCATGGTAAAGCATGGGTAACATGAAAAAGAAGGTTAATGATATTCTATCATAGTCAACTATGGTTAAATGTGGACAACCATGGTTAACCATAGTCATATATAGTAGACCATAATCAATCATAATCAAGACACAATTATTCATAGTAATATAAGATCAACCATGGTTTACTGAGCATAGTGACCTATAGTCCACCATGGTTAACCATAATCAACCCTTGTCAACCATAGTCAAATCATAGTTATTTGTAGTCATCTAAGGTCAACCATGGTTTACTGAGCATAGTTAGCCACAATTAGTCGTTGTTAACCATATTTAGCATGGACAACCATAAGAAACCATTATTAAGCAAAGTCAACATGGGAAACATGATCACAATTGTTAAACACTATCAACCATTATCAACCATAGTTAATTATTATATTTCATGGGTAACTGTTGGCTTGTTGGGGCTTAACCCAAGTTCAGAGTTAATTAGCCAAACAAATCCTTGTACTACTGGCCCTTTCGACAACAGTCCACGGAGCGCTGACTGAGGTCTCACCCGAAGGAGTATGGGGGGGTGCTCGAACCAGGTTTCAACACCCTTGAGATGTCTGAGAGGTTGGATTGGTCCAACTGTTATTCCCTTCATGCAGGTTACTTTGTGCCCTTCCCTACCCTGATATACTTGCCTTCACGCAGCCCTGCCCAAGGGTTGTGGGGATTCCGTGCTACTGGAGTAGTGCTCTTTGCTATTTCCCTAAGTCACACCTGAGATCTTACTTATCCTCCTACACCAGTTAGTTATCTTCACGTAAATGGATGTCTTACGTTATATTTAATTATACATCACATTCATATCAGTTCGCGTAGTAAATAAAAAGTACACTTGTAATTTATACCCAATAATACATTAAACAGGAAACAATACACAAAAATATGATAAGACTTCTCTTTATTGATGTTTCCAATGGTCACAGACTCGACTTGCCCTGCGCACTCAACTGCGGACTACTAGGCCTCTGCGCACTTACCTGCAGAGCCTTCTCCTACTCTATAACACAAAGACACACTTTACAATTTGACTCAATCTCTTAGACTCATCATGCTTCTATTCTATTCATTGATTCGCTATCTTCTACACTTAGAGCCTCGCTCTAGTTATACAATCCCATGATCCGGACCATGGGTAGGTCTATCAAGTTGACATTACATTACAAAAACAAGGGCGAACAACCCTATGACCCTATTATGACTTCACGCTCCACGCCCATAAATCGTTGAGCCTTTACAAAGGACTTGGTAAAAACTTGGGCTTTAAGCCCCAAAACATGCCTTGTGGGGATTCCATGCCCAACAGGCCCAACACAAACATCGTGACTCGTCCTCGAGTCACTCTGTTGGTGCAGATATCTTCACGCAGAGTCCCTCCAACTCTGTTCGAACCGCTGCAAGATCGGCAGCGCACTGAGTAGCTTCCTGTTAGATTTCTTGTACCCATTGTTCCGAGATCACAGTGTCGGAACTGCTTCCCTGGACTTGTTCTTGCATCCCCTGCATTTGTGTGAGCTTGGCTTCAATCTTTGTTGTGATGGTGAAGGCCTCGTCGATCCAAGGCTAAATTCCTGCCTTCAAGATTGCTTCTTTGTGCCATGTTGTGTCCACCTTCTCTTTCAGGGCTTTGGCATGTTCTATGCACACGAGCCTCTAAGTGAGGGCCATCGTTTGCGTTGTCCCTTTGACACTATCGTACTACTACTAGAGCTCACGCACCTTTGTCTCTAAGAACTGGATGTTGGGGTCCTCCTATAGATTCGTGAGGACCTCAAATGACTCCTCCAACATTCTAATGCAGTCCCTTACTGCACTACCAATCTCTTCCAGCCTCGCGCACCCCTGCTGCTAGCCTATGGATGTGCACCTTTGCTCGTGTGTCTGCTAGGATGGCCAGCTCAGGGACCCTTTGACAGTCAGCTGCTTATTCTGTGACACCACTTCATCATGCTGTAAGCTCAACTGCTCCATGTTGATATTTTTCTCACTTAGTACTTGCAACGCGCAGCTCTCCCTAGCCTGCAGTTATGCAGTAATTCCATCATGCAGAACATATAGCATGTCCTACGGGAGTGTAACCATGCTGATCCCAATACCTTTTAGCGTACTAATCGTAGGCCTGTCAGCCTCATTTGTTGTCACCAGTGCCCCGTCTGGCAGCACTATTGTACTTGTTGTCCAAGCACGCAGAATTTTCTCTACTGCAGTTGTCCCTACTGCAAGGCTGGTAGAAAGGGTACCAGCTTGAGGAGTGCGCACCTGCAAATCTTGTAGCTGACCTCTGAGGGCCCCGAACACAATTTGCTTCTCTTGTGCAAAATTCTAGAGGGCCTCAGAGGTGACATCGCGCACTGTCTCGCCGATGTCGTGCAAATCACCCTTAGTAAGGGTAATCGGGTCAATAGACAACTTTGATGCCTTGAACTTCTTGCGCGGCCCCGTCCGTTCGCTAGGGCGCTAGTGCTTCAGTTGTGTTGATGCGGTTTGTGGGTCCATGCCACCCTCCTCTTCCTCTGCTTCCTGCCCATGTGAAGGTGACTTTTGGCCCTCGCGCGCCTTCTCGGCTGCCTCCTGTGTTGCTGCTATTGTTGTGGCCTTTTTCTGTTATGCTGTTGTCTATGCAGCATCCCGTGCCTCCTGTGCTTTTGTTGTTGCTACCTCTTGCCCTCTCTTCTCTACCAACTATGCCATGTGCAATTTATCCTCCTCTTTCTTCTTCTACTTCGCAGACTTCTCTATTGCCGCGATAGCCAGGGCGCACCACTCCGGCAGCCATATCTCTAGTACATAAAAAATTATGTCATCCTATTGAAACGACGAATTTTCGCTATGCCAACAAAGGGAACTAACCCAATTGTAAACCCTAATTAGATCTGCTTTCGTTTGGAGTGTCTAGTTCTAACAGGTTTTAAAGGATCTCGTAAACTGTTATAGATGTTGAAAGATTGCTTCTTGGAGGAAGACTTCAATTAAATCAACAAAATAAATAGATAACCTATATGTATCAAATCCTATTTACACTAATTCTAACTACTTATGCTAGTCCTAAATATTCTAATCTATCCTGCAGGAGCATAACAGAAAGAGGTTAAACATCATATATAGATTCCAAGTCCAAATGAATCAATTACTGGTTCACATATGATCAAGGTTGTCTTAAATATTAATTGCAATCTAATTACCCATACAGGAATACACATTCCTTTCCATACAAATAAAACTTGCAACTGATGTTTAACAAGGTTTCGAATCAGCAACCTTTCATGAGTTAACCATGGTAACAAATTATACTTGACTAACCAAGACTAGTCATGAACTGTCTGTTATCAAGACACACAAAACAAAACACGTTTATATTTATACTAGCAACAAAATCCTGATTCTAAACACATGAAAGAAGAGGGAAATAAATCTGAAGAAGGCTCCTTCTTGACCCAAATAGTCTTCTTTATTAGCACAATAAATCCAAAGTTGTTCTGCCCAAAAAATTCCTCCCTCCATCTCTGGAGGTAATACTTATGCAGGAAGAAACTGACTCTCTGTATCCCCCTGACTCTCCATCTTTCTGAATTATTCAATATAAAAATTAAATATACGGATGTAGAACGGTCCGTCCACTTGCTAACACCTTGAGGCTACATTTGCTAGGGCGTTTTATTTTCTAGGGAAAATGAAAGGATGTCGATTAAGAGAATGTGACTGTGTGTCATCTATCTGCACCTGTATGGAGCAAAAATTATTCCCTATCATTTCCTGAAGGAAACTAAAGACATTGTGCTCATCATCCCACATCTGGCATGCTTTAAGGTGTATCTGGAGGTAATGACATCTTGATGGATTAGCGCTGTCATGAGTGCTTGCAGTGACCAATCCAGGGGTCTAGATTAGACTAAATTTAATGTCAACCAAGGTAGGTAAAGTTAAAGGCACGTATCTAAAATCTATAGACCTAAAAGGATCTCATCTATCTAAATAAGTGTCTACTGTGACAGGCTACAACACTCTTTTACAAGAGGTTGGAATACGTTTCCTTTCACAATTTGAACACCTATATCCTCTAATTTAATTGGTTGCTCTAAAACAGAGTGTCACTAGTCTGAGTTCTTAACCCTCTTACAAGGATATAATTCTCAAAGACTCTTTCTAGATAACACACTAAGCATACTGGAAATCAAATTCATGCAAACCAAAAACTCTTTTAAGCATACTAAAACTCAATTTCATGAAAACAGAGTCCATAGAAATACTGTGAAATTCAATGTTTTAATCCTTTTACAAGGTCTGATTCAATAATTTGAAAATTGAATTTTCAAGCTATCACCATGAATCATAAGAGAGCAATTGCAAGAACTTCTAATTGATTCACAAGCAAAGAAATGACACCAAACGCTATTCACATCTGAAGTCTAAATGCTATGAAAATGAAACGAAAGTATACCAATCTTCACGTAGGGCACGTCCATGCATTCATGGCACACTTAGAAAACTTCAAATGATGGAAACGTTAACACATAAACACTAGAATTGATGAAACGATGCCTGTGATTAAGTTCTGGAAATGATTACATGCAAGAACAAAGTTCTGGAAAAACCAACAACACGCATTCTTCCGTTTGCTCATGTCTATATCCTTTCTTCACTAGCATTCCTTAAAATTTATAATTGAATGTACATACATTATCACTGCAGATGTTTCTACTTTTGCAAGAAAGGTTATTTTTGTTTTTTTCTAATCCTAACTGATTTCTAAAACAAAACGAAATCAGTTTAGGTAACTTTGGCTTTTTGCTTCGTTTACGACCAAAAAGGCTGGGTTTGACCAGCATTGACCATGTATCCAGGAGCTCCAGATTTGATGCTGAATAGATTCTCCACCATGTATGTACATCCTAGATCACGTCCCTATCATCTGTTTCGATTTTCCTACCATGCCACGTGTCACAACATAAACCAACTACAGGAAGTCATGACATCCCGTAATTTTGTTGAAAATTTCCAATTTTTAACATAAAAATCCATAAATTAAATTTAATGTAAAATAACAATTTATAATGCTTCATTAATCAATTTCAATGGACTATTAGGGGTTTATGGAAGAAAATGATAGATAAATGATGGATTTTTAGAAGAAAAGAATGGTAATAAAATAGCACCAACATCTCCCCCAAACTCAATGATTTAGCATGTCCTCATGCTAATCCTGATGTGCTCCCTTTATATTATGTTCCTGATTGTGCCTCTGCCGCTTGTAGAAATACATCTATATTCTTCTGAACTTGGGCATTCTTCTGAACTTGGAACTCATGTTTCAGATTCTTATATTTTTCTTTGAGAACTTTTTTCTGAGTGTACCATTTTGTCGCCCATTTGCACGTTTCAGTTTGATTAGTCTTAAGTTCTTTGATTTGCTTCTCAGTTTCTCATTTTTCTGTTGAATCTTCTTTCTCTGAGTTTTCAACGTTTCATTTTCCTTCTTTATGACCTTCTCTAGCATGTTTTCTTCCATCAATTGTTCTTTTAGCTCTTCAATTTGTTTCTCCAACCTTCTCCGTTTCTTGTTTGCAGGTACTGGCTCTTTCCTTTCTTCCTTGTTACTCTTGATTTCCATTTCTGCTTCCTGTTTTCGCTATGAATGAGCACTGCTTTCAATTTCCATTGGTGCATCATCTTGTGTTTAATTCCTTTGTATTCTCCTTGATCTTCTCATATAGGTAGTGAAGATTTTATCTTTTTCAATTCTCTTGGCAGTTTCTTGCCTCATCCTTCTTGTCCTTACACTACTTCTGGGTTGAGGAACATTGCTTGACTTACGCTCAGGGATTTCCTCATCAATATCAAGCATAAACTCGGTGTGTTCTTGTTGTTCCTATTCATCTTCTATAATTTTAATTTGATTGGCAATCAAAAATTCTTTCCATGTTTTTCCTCTCCTCTGCAACTCAAATTCAATTAGAATTTTGATCAACCCAAAATAATACAAACTATTGTCTTTATTACCCTTTTGTTTCTGAATGGTCTTTGACATTTTAGTCAAACTCTGTAAGAGAAAATAAGGCAGACTGATGGTGCATTGACCTTTTAAGTGAAACAGAAGTTTTATGTGATATAGGTATACTATACTGTAACGTCCTTCACATGTAACAAATTTTTGAATAATGTATACCATTTCATCCCATGGGTGCATTAGCCAACTTCTAGGAACACCCTTTTTCCAGTTGACAGAGGAAACCCTTGACCTAGACATAAACTAAGTCCATGATTTTTCCTTAAATTGTTTGGTTTTGAAATATTTTTCCCCTTCTGGACTGATTCCCAATGTTTGTGCTATGGTATCCTATGAAATTCTAAAAGAAAAATTTCCTATTAAAGCTTTCTCTCCATTGAAGGAAAATGCAAATTGTTTTGTAACCTCTTCATTGTTTCCATTGAATTTCTCTAGAAAAGACAACCAGTGTTTTTCCCTTAAAATCGTGACACAGTCTTCATGATGTTGTGAACTATCAAATTTTTTGGGCTCTCCTCTATTGGTCATTTTGTTAAAATCCTACGTTCTAACCCTTTTGTTTATGCTCAACAATTCAATCAGGGTTTTTCAATTTGTTACCTCTTTTCCTGCGTTCCACTAGGCTGACCTGGTAACACCCTCGATTCGTAGGGTTTCCTTCTTCAATTTCTTGAGCGAGCGACCTGGTTAACTTCCTCGAATTATGGGCAGAAGTAAAAGCTCGTGGTAAGCCTGGTTGCTATTCTCTCCCTTTGTAGAACTTACTATCTCGGCCCTCTTGAGAAACTCAGAGTCTGAAACTAACATGGAAACGCACTTTATGAACTCAGAGTTTTATAAAATGAAAACTTAACAGCCGACCTTCATCCAATTGCTATGATGATACTGCAGAGTTGGAAGGCGCATTCATATCATGAAGACAGAGGAGCAGTACTAATTTTGCAGAGGTATAATCATGAGAACACCATATACAAATCATATAATGGTAACGGATATATATATCATGAGCCGACTTGGGTCAAAAGAACACTTGCCTTTCCATTGAATGGACTTGTCCACTACTTGTTGGTACTTGGCCGATTTAAAAATGATGAGTTGATGACAAGGTTTGAAGAGTGGTGTAGGAAAAGGTTTGAAAATCATAGTAGGAATATGGCAATAGGCTAAGGTGTGATAGGAAATGATAACAGAGTGATAATGAGGTGAGTAGTTAGGAATATTACAAGGGTGATGGGTATAAGGGTTTTTGAAATTGATAACAAACAACCATAATCATCATTTTTAACGCTAAAATAATTTAAGAATTTTAAATGTTAAAAATAAAAATTTCAACTATATATTGCACTTGTTGGTTGACAAAATGTTGATTTGGCGTGCACAGGTAGGATTGATCTTCCTTGTCCAAAATAGGTCCCTTTGAAATGAAATTGAATGTAACAGGCCCCTTTAAAATCTGAAGAACTTTGAAGAACTCCATTTGTGCAGCTTCTTTTATCCTTGGTGTTGATGTAGCCTTGATGATAAGCAACCTTTGAAAACTTTGTTGAAGTAGCCTGATGTATCTTGAATGCAGTCTTTAACAGGTCCCTCTGATATTGGTGATGTTAGGTCCCTCTGATATTGGTAATGTTGACAAAGTCTTCTGAATAGGTCCCACTGCATATTGCTTGAACAGGTCCCATTCATTAGAACAAAAAATGACTCTTTTATTGAAATACTGAATTACTAAAACAAATTCCTTGAAATGTCTTTTATTGAAATATTGAATTACTTAAACAAATTCCTTGAGGATTTAAAAATGAGGAGATGAGATAGGAAAAACAAAATGTTGATTCTTCTCCCCCACTAAAGCTTTGACTTGCCTTCAAGTCATTATTGAATTGATGAAAAATAGGAAACAAGTAGAACAAGGAATTCTTACCAGCCAAATGAATGGTTTTCTAGTAAGAATTCGGGGTTAGAGTGTGCCAGAGTCTAGTTTTCACATCTAAACGATTATTATTCTTTTATTATTATTATTATTTAATTTTTTATATTTTTTTATTTTTTAAAACAAAAATGAAATTGAATGAACTAAGAGAGATATCACAGCTGAAGGTTGCAATATCTCAACCTCCCTTTGCTGAGAGACAGTTTGAATAAAATCCTCCTTGTTTATGGGCTTATGATAGAGTTTCAACCTATGTCCATTGACAAGAAATGTGTTGCCTTCTCCATCAATGGTAGTAAGCTTGATTGATCCATTTTCATAAACTTGAACTATTTCATATGGGCCCATCCAATGTGTAGTAAATTTGGCTTTATGATCTCTGAATTTAGAGTCAAAGAGTAAAGCCCAATCTCCTTCTTTGAACTGTTTCCTTTTAATGTGTGCATCATGCCACTGCTTCCTTTGTTACTGCATTAGGATGGTTGTCTCCTCTGCTTGCTGCCTCATTTCATCTAACTGGTTCAATTGCCGAATTCTCTCTTGTTGGGCTTCATTGAGATCAATTCCTAAATATGCAACCATCTTATAAGTATGTATTTGAAATTCAATAGGAAGCATTACCTCTTTTCCATACACCAATTGATATGGTGTAAATCCTGTAGTGTTTTTCCACGTGATTCTGTAAGCCCAGAGTGCATCTTTGAGCTTCTCTTCCCAATTCTTTCTATTCATTGCTACTGTCTTAGTGATAATTCCTTCCAATGTTTTATTTGTAGATTCCAACTGGCCATTGGCCTATGGATGGTAAGGTGTACTTTTCTTGTGCTTGATTTTATATTTTTCTTTGATGTCTTTGACCAGCTTTGAAGTAAACTGTGTACCTTGATCTGTCACTATCTCCCTTGGTACTCCATACCTTACAAAAATTTCTTCAAAAAGGAAGTTTACCACTGTTTTTTCAGTTGCTCGGACTAGTTCATTTGCTTCAACCCATTTGGTCACGTAATCAGTACATACTAAGATGTACTTTTTGCCTTTGGAAGTTGGATTGATGGGTCCTACAAAATCTAGAGCCCATTTTTCAAATGGCTCTAAATGTACTTGAGGCTGAAGTGGCATTTCATCCGCAGTTGTTGGTTTTCCCATTCTTTGACAGTTATCACAACTTTTCACATACTTCTTGGAATCCTTAAAAATAGATGGCCAATAGTATCTGAGACTGAGAATCTTGAATGTTGTTCTTTTGGTTGCAAAATTCCCACCACACGGTTCTGTTAGCGCTTGAAATTTCACCTCAGGCTGAAAAAGGCAAACCTCAAGGAAACATCAAACCTTTTAGCCTCGTAGCTAGCCCTACGGGGCAGGAGAAGGCTCTCCCCGGTCTCTCTCGTAAAATATTCAATAAGGGAAGATGACCAACAAGGTAACACTGATATTAAGCTAGTAAACTGATTAGAAGGATTGATTTTGAAATTTTTGGGTTTTTGGTGGCAAACTTAATTTTTACCCTTTTACATGAATGAATCTTCTAGAAGTGTTAAACAAGAGTAAAAGTGTCTTAGAGTTTCCATAATTACATCAAAGATAATCATTTTTTACCCCAAAAAATCAAACTGAAGCCAAACTGCGTTTTCTGGGCTGAACTGGTCAAATCTGGCAAAATTTCCTCAAAAGGTCGCACACCTTTTCTCAACGGGTCTCACACTTTTGCAGCTCTGTTTGGAAGCCTTCTCGTTATCAGAATTGGGTCCAGGATAGCTCATTGGAAAGGTCTGCAAGTCTAATTTCCAACACAACTGGAATTTTTGAATTTGTAGGTCATTTTCCCTGTCAAAACTTAATTCTCCCAAAACTGGTTTCTGCAACTCAAAAAAGGGGCAGAAAGTCAAATTTTACATGCATTTTGACCCTTTGGAGGCCCAGAACTCGATGAAATTTCTTACTAATGGATGAGAAAGTGTAAATTTTCATACCAAATCCAAAAATGCTGAGTTTTTGCCAAACGGAGCTACAATGACAAAGGGTCTCGCCAGGGGCGAGACCCGCTGAGAAGCCAAAACCTGTAAATTTCCAAAAAATTCCAAAATTACCCAAAATTCTCAGAACTTTTTGGGATTTGTGTTGTATCTGATGCTAGTGAGTGCCATGATCTTTGAGGGATGCCTCCGCCAAGATACAGAGCGGATTGGTCCTTTTCTTCCGCCTAAGAGCCTCAGACCACCTTCTTTGGAACATTTTCATTCTGACCTTGCAAAATCCACCTCTGCAAATCGGTCAAAGAGGTGAGCTCCTCTCTCTTATGATGACCACCTTTTTCACCTCTATGTGACCTCCTCTGTACCTCTGTAGATGATGAATGGTCATCACTTTGCTCATAAGGCTCGACTTCTGACATGGTTTTTGGAGCAAAGTGGACAAAATGAAAGACAAATGGAACTGTTGTTTCTGCCTGCAAAAATGCTGAACTCTATGCTGTTTCAAGGTGAAAAACATGAGGGGAATGTTAGGGGAGGGAATTTCTTAATAAGGAATGGGAAAATATGAAAATAACAGGGAATTTCA
>APFE030482342.1:77973-91716 GCA_000404065.3 Pinus taeda
TTCTCATGCCATCCCAACCAGTTATTGCATGTTCACCAAGTCCCATGAACCATCTTAGTGCTGATGCTTTTAATGTCGATGGGAAGAGTCTAAGCCTATGGGCATCATCTGTGTAACCATATGTTTGACATACTATGTCAAACTCAAACAAGAATGAATCTGGATTTTCTGAAGCCATGCCATAAAATTTTGGTAACACAGAGGGAGGTATGTTTTTCATTTTATTTCCTCATCATGATTTTCTCCTGGCTCTTGAATAGGAAATTTAAAGGTTGACTCTTCCTCCTCCCTTTGATCTTGTTGTTCAAGAGTGGGTCTTCTTGCTGATCCTCCTCCTTCCTCATCCATTTTGATAGATTCCTCTGATGATTTAATTCCTTGTTTAGTGTCACTTGTTTCAAAGAGAAGTTGTTCTAGTGATTTTTCTCCTTCTTGAAATTTTTCAAAAGCAGTAGGTTCAAGGAGAGATTGTTGAGTTATTTTACTACTTTCTCTTTTTATAAAGGATTCAGGGAGATGTTTCTTCTGTGATTCATGTGCCAATAGAATTTGTCTCTAAATGAGTGTGAGTCTTTGCCTTGATTTCTATTTATCCTCTAATTTTTTTTATAGTGACTTCCCCAGCTGGTGTTGTGTGTTCAATTTTTCCTAAATGGTCTACTCCTAGTGGTAGGTTAGTTTTTGGATGGGGGGTTTTTATGAATCTACCTTTATCATCTCTAGATCTAGACATAAGAAAACATGACTTCTAAAATGATAAATCAAAATTAAATCTATGTTTTTGTTTGTTTTTGTTTATTTTTTTATAATTTTTATTTTGTTTTTAGAAATCCTCTAGTGTGCCTCCCCGGCAATGACGCCAAAATGTAGTGACCAATCCAGGGGTCTAGATTAGAATAAATTTAATGTCAACCAAGGTAGGTAAACTTAGAGGCACGTATCTATAATCTATAGGCCTAAAAGGATCTCATCTATCTAAATAAGTGTCTACTATGACAGGCTACAACACTCTTTTACAAGAGGTTGGAATATGTTTCCTTTCACAATTTGAACACCTATATCCTCTAATTTAATTGGCTGCTCTAAAACAGAGTGTCACTAGTCTGAGTTCTTAACCCTCTTACAAGGATATAATTCTCAAAGACTCTTTCCATATAACACACTAAGCATATTGGAAATCAAATTCATGCAAACCAAAAACTCTTTTAAGCATACTAAAACTCAATTTCATGAAAACAGAGTCCATAGAAATACTGTGAAATTCAATGTTCAATTAATCCTTTTACAAGGTCTGATTCAATAATTTGACAATTGAATTTTCAAGATATCACCATGAATCATAAGAGAACAATCGCAAGAACTTCTAATTAATTCGCAAGCAAAGAAATGACATCAAACACTATTCATATCTGAAGTCTAAATGCTATGAAAATGAAACGAAAGTATACCAATATTCACGTAGGGCCCATCCACGCATTGATCGCACACATAGAAAACTTCAGATGATGGAAACATTAACACATAAACACTAGAATTGATGAAACGTTGCCTGTGATTAAGTTCTGGAAACGATTACATGCAAGAACAAAGTTCTGGAAAAACCAACAACACGCATTCTTCTGTTTTCTCATGTCTATATCCTTTCTTCACTAGCATTCCTTAAAATTTACAATCGAATGTACATACATTATCACTGCAGATGTTTCTACTTTTGCAAGAAAGGCTTTTTGCTGCTTTTACGACCAAAAAGGCTGGGTTTGACCAGCATTGACCATGTATCCAGGAGCTCCAGATTCGATGCTGAATAGATTATCCACCATGTATGTACATCCTAGATCACGTCCCTATCCTCTATTTTGATTTTCCTACCATGCCACGTGTCACAACATAAACCAATTACAGGAAGTCATGACATCCCGTAATTTTGTTGAAAATTTCCAATTTTTAACATAAAAGTCCATAAATTAAATTTAATGTAAAATAACAATTTATAATGCTTCATTAATCAATTTCAATGGACTATGAGGTGTTTATGGAAGAAAATGATAGATAAATGATGGATTTTTAGAAGAAAATAATGGTAATAAAATAGTACCAACAGTGCTTCCACTGAACATAGAGCATGCCTCCATTATGCACTATGGCAGTTTGTATCCCTCTCTTGCAGAGTATGTCTTTACAATATTGACATCGGTGGCACAGGGGCATCATCTTGACATAAATCGCATTTATCCATTATCGGGTCCACTCGAACTCTCCTTTCTTCTCTTGATGCTCACCCACAGAAATAGTTCATATTAGCTATGATTATGAGAGAATATGACAGACATGCCCACAAACAAACCTCGTCTTCAATAAAAGTTTCTATTCAATCTCATAATGTAGAACAATCGTAATTATTAAACCACTGAACCTGTTGTAACATGTATTCCCATTGCCCATAATATTCATTGTTATTCAAGGATCACTTTGACAATGGTTCAAAAGCGGACCATTCACCCTATCGAATTTTCTTTTAAAAACCCGAACCACAACACTTTACCAGAATACATGGGAATAGATGGGAAAACCCGCAGCCGAACCATAAGGCTAGACTTCAAATACTATACACCCAGATCTATGATCATCATCGGGTACGCTCATCACATCGTGCCTTACGTATAATCCTTGGACTTCGCCGATTGTGATTTGCGATAGGCCAGACCTAAAATATATATGTGATGTGGTTAATAATCCCGGCGGGTCCGCCATATCGCACCGTGCCTTATGTATAGGCTTGAACTCTGCCGATTGTGATTTGTGATTGGGGAAGTAGAACTGAAAAAGATATGTGTTATGTTTAATAATCCTAGCGGGTCCGCCAATGTCACAGAGCACCTTATGTATAAACCTTGGGTTCCGCCAATTGCGATATGCGATAGGCCGGAACGAAAATATATATGCTATGGTTAATGATCCCAACAGATCTGCCATATCACGAAATGTTTGAAGCTTGGGCCTATATATTGTTTGAGAGTGCCAATTGCGAGATGTGATGCAATCAGAGACTTGTTCGCATCGCAATTATTCATGGGAGATGGATCTTTAGCCTTTTCCAATGTGAAAAGAGATATGTGATGGAGGCATGGACAAGCGATTGCGATAAGCAATGAAGGCATGCATCGAGACATGCGTAAAGACTGGGGAAGTGTGAAAAGGGTAAGTTATGCATATTTGTATGGTATTTCTATTATCAAAGCATTGATATAGAAATAAGGACACGATAGAAGGTTTTGAGTGTTGAAAAGTCCCGATGAAGGATATGAATGAAGGGCTAGACTGGGTTATAAATGAATTATGTCGTAGATATTTATTTAGGGGGTCTTAACCATTAAGAATTGAAGATTTGACTTGGCAAAGAGTTAAAATCCCTAGGATAAAAACAGATCATTCGGAGAGTTATCATTCAGAGAAATGAAAGATCAAACTTCTAGGGGACCCATTTAAATTTGCTAACAGAGCAGGTTTTAATAGGGTGATGGTTGTGGCCACAACAAATGGTGAACCGTTGGGCGAACCAGTTATCTCTGTTACCAAATAAACCTTGGATCAATAGAACATCAGGGTGTTAAGATAAAATTGAAATGCAAACAGTATAGGTGGACATGCATGGGTTCCACTTAAGCATTAATCGCTTCAGGCGGGATAAAGACAAATAACTTCTACTTACTAAAAGGGTTTTGACAGGCATTCTCCAATGGTAGTATTATGGGATTTATTAATCTTCCTTTACCTATTTTCTACCTTCAAAATCTGTTCGGGGCCATCACCAGTTTGTCAATACCTGTTTAGGTGTGTACCTCAGCTCTTTATCGCTCATCAAACTTGATGTAGATATATTTATCTGCACTTTATGTAAGATTTTTTTTTTTTTCCCGTGCTATACTTCCGTATGATCGAATGGGGCGCAGTCATGGATCAGGCCATATTTTTAAACTGCTTAAGCAAGCTTGGGCTTACTGTGTCAACCGATACTCTGAGCCCAACAATAGTCCCTACTCCAATCGGCTTCCCAAACAACCTGTCCTTCCAGATTGGCACAAGGACTTGATGTTTCCTTTTCTTTTAAATAAGTCCTTCTAGTTTCAGGCACAAGGACTAGAGCACAATTGAATTTTCCACAGGATAAGTGATAGTGAGCTTAGCCCATGAAAGGAGTTTTACTTGTAGATGACAGATATTGGAAATTTTAGTGTGGTGGATGGAACCAATGGAGAATGACTGTAAACCTTGTAGACAAGTATAGGCTAGGTCTATACGGGATTTTAAAAATGCAGTGTTCCACCATGCCAGTCTAGTTGTGGTTACACATTTTTTGTTTTACAAAGATGCCCCTACATGCTTCGGGTATCTAGGTTATCAATAGATCCTACCTAGTTCCCAACGGATGCCAATGAGTGGCTCTGATTTGAATTTCACCGCCGATTTTCCAGTTCTCATAGGCTCATTGAAATTTTGCTTGATTTGAAAGGTAACGATGAATTTAGGATTGGCAAACTGATCAGCAGGTTACTGAGGGAGGAAAAAAGTTGAAGGTGGGGAATGAGGGCAATCTGAAGAGATTTATAAAGGTGAAAACGAGACTGAAGGACCGAAATCAATTGGCTGAAAAGGACTGAAATTCGAAAGGAAAATAAAGTTTGCGTAAAACGGGAAGGGACGGGACGAAAATGTAACTAAGCTAATAGAAAAATAAAATGAATCCTAACCTACTCAGGAGGTAACCACCATGTGGTGGCTACTAGAAGTATCTCTCAAGGTGTTGGCCATTAACATGGAGTTTTTCAGTTTCTCCCTGTAAAGTTTTCAATCTGTAAGTTCCCTGACCGATTTTTTTCTTCATCTTGGAATGGGCCCAACCATAAGTGTTGGAATTTCGTGTGCTTACCTTTTGCCTCACTCAACTTGTCCCATTTCAAGACTAGCTCTCCTACTGGGTAATCTTTATCTCCTGCCAAATGACAATCAAACTATCTCTTTACAGTCATTTGGTGATTTCTAAATTTATTTCCGCCTTTATCTCTCAATTCCTCCAACCTCACTAGTTGGTTGATCCTGAAGGGGTCCCTCTCGAAGCTTGGGAGAGTTGTAAAGAGGGAAAGGTAACGTTAGGAGGCAAGATGGCTTCCTATCTATAGATGAGGAAGTATGGGGATTTTCCTAATGCTACTTTTGGGTTGACCCTATCGGCCCAAAGGGCGTTTGTTAGAGCGTTGTGCCAGTTCCTCTGGTTGTCGGTGACAGAATTACAAATTATACTATTATGAAACCAGCTCAAGAAAAGATAGATCAACACCTTAGAATTCAGCCTCTCCGAGGGGGCAACCTCCTTTACATTACATAAATGAACAATTCTTGGATGATACAAATGAAAAGAACTCCTTTCTATATATAGGAGTCTAAGGGGTCATAACATAATCAGAGCCGACATAACAATAATAATGTAAAGGCACAATAATAACAATAGTGGGCTTCTATGGGGCACAATAGTAACAATATGGCCATTACATGGGTACATCAATATAATAAGTGGGTTGCACTAATAACAATAAGGGGTTACACTAATAGTATGGGGGCCTAACATGCCCCTCTCCTTCAAAAAGTGTTGTCCTCAATGCTCGAGTAGTTCTTGATGCTTCTGTATAGAATTATTGTCCTCCCATGTGGAATCTTCACCGGGTAAGTTCTTCCACTTGATGAGATACTCTGAAATTGATCGATTTCATAGCTGTCGAGTTCTTGTTTCTGTCACTGCTCTAGGTTCCAATATGATTTTTCCTTCCTCTTCAAGTTCTAGCAATATTGTTTGAATTGGGATATTCTGAAGCTTTTGAATGAGTGGTAACACTTCTTTGTCCTTCTTCCATTCATCCCTTGCTTCGTTTATCCAATCTAGTTGGATAATAGGAATAACACAAAACATTGCTTCCACATCCTCATCCTTTCTTGAGAGTGCATCTGCAACAAAATTTTGCTTCAATTTTCTATAGATGATGTCAAAGTCATAACCCAACATATTTGTGACACATTTGTTCTGTTCTTCTAAAGATAATAGTTGTTCTAAAAAGTATTTAAGACTCTCATGATCCATTTTTACCTTGAAGAGTCTTCCCATTCGGTAAGGTCGCCATTTTTTAAGTGCATGTAGTATTGCCAACATTTCCTTCTCATAAATGGCTTGCTTGAGATGTAGTAGTAAAATAACCCAGTCACTTACATCAACGCATTTTTCACTATGATGTTGATCTACCTGTTGTTTCGTTTGATTTTGCACCGAATTGGCGTTATCCTTTAAAAGTTGGAGAACTTGTTGTTGATGCTCGATGTGATCGTTCACTACTTGAACCTTTTTCTTCTTGATATGTCCTTCTATCTCTAGAGTTTGAGGAGTGGTAATTTCTTCCAATCCTTTACAAGATATGGTTAGATTCATTTCTTGATGCTCGTTGTGATCTTTCACTTCTTGAACATTTTTCTTCTTGATATGTCCTTCTATCTTGATAGTTTGAGGAGTGGTAATTCCGACCAATGAATTACAAGATATGGTTGGATTCATTTCTTCTTTCTCGATGTGATCTTTCACTTCTTGCACCTTTTTATTCTTGATATGTCCTTCTATCTTAAGAGTTTGAGGAGTTCTAATTCTTGCCAATGCTTTACAAGATATGATCTGATTCATTTCTTCTTTCTTTGGGGTTGGGTCCTAGCATATATCCTCTTCTTTTGATGTTTCTTGATCCTTTTCTTCCTCCTCTTCATACTCTATGTAAAATTATTTCTTCTCAGCACACTTATGACCTTTAGTGCATTTTCTATCACAATTGTAACAAAGCCCTATTTCTCTTTTTTTTTCCCAATTGTAGTGGTGTAACCCTTGTATGTTGTGGATGGCTAGGAGGAACTACACTTCCATCTTTATAGTTGTGAGGGGTATACTTCCCTGTTGACATAATTTTTCTTTCCTCTTTGTAAGAGGTGTTGCCTTTATATCCTCATAATGTGCTTTCATTTCCTGTGAAATTTGATCGCGTAACAGTTGTTACGAGAACAAAACCCTTTATACCATAAAAATTGATCTTGTTCTAAATATGAAGATGCAATACATACCTTTTGTAACAGTGGTACACCATGTAGATCAAAATATTTCTCCATCTGTAGTATCCAATTTACTGGATCCTTGCCATCAAAATTCCTCATATCGCCTTTTCTTGATTTTAGGAGCTCGATCTTGAAACGACTGTAACTCTATAATTTCAGACCTTCCAGTTCTTAAATCGTGATTTGTAGTAGTCCTCTGCGTTTTCTTTCTAATTCCACCAGTCTAATCAAAATTAGATTCTCCAAGAAAGAGTTATGCACCATCTCCCAAGATGGCCTAATTATATACCTTTTCATAAGAGCAAACTTGTATGAAGTTCCATGTGTCACTATTTTGACCTTTGGATCTGAAAAATATACATAGGCAACTACAATATGTCCTCTTTCTGTATATTCTTACAAAATTTCAATATGATGCCCAGAGAGACAGTTATGATGATTTTCCCCAGGTCACTTGTTTGTAATGTAATTCAGGAGTCTGCAAAAAGGCCAAATTCCTCAGATCATATCTTCGCAAATATAGCACAAAAAACTTTGAAATTCAGACCCGAGGTTCAAAATTACTTCAACCCAAATGGGTTTTGTTTTAGTGTCTGAAACGTCGCAAAAACAAAGTTATAGTGTCAATGCCACGATGCCCTATTTGGAGCAGCGAAACCCTAGAATCCAAAGCTCTGATACCAATTGTTATGAAACTAGCTCACAAAAAGATAGAAAATATAGATGAATGCCTTATAAATAAGCCTCTTCAAGGGGGAAACCTCCTTTACATTACACAAATGAACATTCTTGGATGATACAAATGACAAGACTTCCTTTCTATATATAGGAGTCTAAGGGGTCATAACCTAATCAAAGCCGACATAACAATAATAATGTAAGGGCACAATAATAACAATAGTGGGCTTCTATGGGGCACAATAATAATAATATGGGGACTACATGGGTACAAAAATATAATAAGGGGGTTGTACTAATAACAATAAGGGGTTACACTAGTAGTCTAGGGGCCTAACAAAAAATCTATCTTCTTCGAGATCTAATAGCTGCACGAGCCACTCTTCTAGGGCTCTGCGATCCACCATCCCGGTGAATGCCGCTATGCATAGAATATGCATGAGATACTCCATAGGCATCACAACCTCCACACCATAGATGAACCGAAACAGTGTATAACCCGTACGCTTCTTACAAGTATTTCTATAGGCCCATAACACACTGCGTACACGCATGTCCCAATCATTCCTTTACGCATTGCAAACCTTTGTCAACACGTTCTTCAATATCTTATTAAACACTTCAACCATCCTATTGGCCTGAGGATGATATGGGATACTCTTCTGATGATAAACTTGGAACTCCTCTTTCAACGCACTGGTCGTTTCATTAAGGAAGTGCTTACCACAATCGCTCATCAAAATATTCGGGCAATTGAACCTGGTAAGAACATATTAAAATAGGAACTTCGTTGTTGTTGTGCCTGTACAGTCCTTCACGGGCTGTGCCTATGGCCATCTGGTAAAATACTCAGTCACAGTGATGATATACTGCGCACCCGTCTTCTTTCTTGGAGGTTGAATTGGTTTCACAAAATCAATTTCCCACTTTTCAAATGGTTGCAATGACACTTGCAGATTCAGAGGCAGCTCATCCCTTCGTGATGACTTGCCTACCTCTGACATGCATTGCACGCCCTACAATATGCTTTGGAATCCTTATGGAATGTCGACCACCACAACCCAACACGTAAAATATTCTGCGTTGCTGCTTTTCCTACATAATGGCCTCCTGCAGCCTCTCCATGAGCTTCAACTAGGATACTACATTGTTCAAAATCAGGTATGTATCATCGTAGTATCTTGTCCGATCCCATATTATACAAGTGACCTGCAATAACAGAAAAATCTGCCACGAGCACCACTAATTCCTTCTTCTGTTGACTAGTGTATCCTTCTGGAGCCATTCCTGTAGTTAGCAAGTGGATAATGTCTGCAAAATTATTATCTACTACGTGCACCACAAAGAGTTGTGCGTCAGGCAGCCCTTCCTCCAAATTGGTAGGCTCCTCTCCTGTTTTAATGCATGACAGATGATATGGTCCTCCATTCAATCTCCCTAGCTTCACAATTACTTCGAAATCATACTCTTGAAACAACAAAAACCATCTACATATTTTCCCCCTCAACACAGGCCTTTTGACTAGGTATTTTAATGTAGAATGGTCTGTATACATCTTAAAGTGTCTGCCGAGCAAGTAATGCCTAAACTTCTGGAGCGCATACACCATAGCCAACCCTTCGCACTCTTTTGTTGAATAGTTCTTTTGAGCCTTATATAGCTTCCTACTCGCAAATTCTATCGGTGATCCAGTTCTCCTTCACTAGCCTGCGTTAGTAATGCTCCCAACACAATACATGATGTGTCCACATGCACATGAAATTCCTTCTTCCAATCTGGGAAGACTAGGATAGACACGGTGACCATTTTCTCTTTCAATACATCCAAACCTCGCTGAAATTCCCCATTCTAATAGAATGCACCATCCTTCTTCAATACCTTTTCCATCGGTGCAGTAATATGGGCATAGCTATTGATGAACTTTTGATAGTATCCAGTATGACCCAACATTGCACGCAACTGTTTAACACTCCTTGGTACCTCCAAATTAATTATGACTGTGATCATAGCGGGGTCCACCATTAGTCATTTTTTTCACACTACATGACCCAACAAGATTCCAAAAGGGACGCAAAATAAACACTTATTCAAGTTTAGCGCGATCTGATACCTCTGACACGTATCCAGCATCAAGCGCAAACTAGCTACATGGCATTTGACTAGTCCCAACACGGTCCAATCATCAAAATATACCTCCAAAAACTTGTGAATGAACTCTTTGAACACTGCAATGACCACACATGAGAATATTGTTGGCACATTCTTAAGTCCAAAAGGCATTACCGTATATTGAAAGCATCCCCACTTAGTCGCAAAGGTATTTTTACTCCTGCCTTCTAGTGCGATATTTATCTGATGGTATCCAGAGAACCCATCAGTGAATGAATAGGCCTCCTACTGGCCAAAATTATCCAGCACTTCATTTGTGAATGGAGTTGGGAAAGGATCATGAACGCAAGCATCGTTCAACTTCTTGAGATCTACGCAAATCCTTATCTCATCCTTCTACTTATTTTCCTGAACTACCATAGGAATTACCCAATCGGACTCCTCCACTAGTTCAATAAAACCTATTGCCAACATCTTGTCCAACTCCAAGCAGACATTTTCCTTGTACTTAGGATTAAGGTGATATGTCCTCTACTTAACGGGCTTCGCATCTGGTTTCAATGTTATTTTCATCACTCTTAAATCGCCTATTATCCCTTTCAATTATGAAAATTTTGTAGGGAACAAATCCTGGTACTTGTTGAGCAACTCAACAACCTTATCCACCGTAGCATCATCCAAATAGTCCCCTATCTTCGCAAACTTCAGCTCCACCTCTATTCCAATGTTCACTTGTCTAGTTTTCAGTAGTGTGGTGATATCTGGATTTTCTATCTGCGGCCCCTCAACTTCACGCTGACCTTTCGCCTCTGGTATATTAATGTTACTTGGATCATCCTCTTCTTTTTCAGCAGTCACATTATAGCACTCTAGCGCATGGCGCAACTAGGTGGTCCAATTTAGTTGAATCAAATCCAAGGGATCCTATGGTATTCTGAAGATCGTTACCTTGACTCCTGCAATGCTTCATCAATGCATTCAAATCCATCTTCATAGCTGAATGTCATTAATAATCCCAGTCTCAAAATATCCCATCCGTAAGTGTCGTGGCGGTGCTCTATTTCCAAGTACTAATTCATTGATATTACATCCAAAGTGTGATAGAAAAAATGCACCCACCCTGGTTGCGGCACTGGTTCATAAACATAAATCCATTTTTCTAAGTGATTGCGTGGATCACTCCTCCCATCATTGATCCGAATCGAATCCATGAACGACTCTCAAAGAACCTTGACTATATCGGGACAAAACAAATCTCTAATGAAATCCAAAACAACATCAAAAACACCCTGAACCAGTGGCCATGGCAGCTGGCATGGAACGACGAGGACCTCGGTCAAAGCGAGCTGACTGAGGCCCATGGAGACTGCACAGGAGGTCAAAGTAGCCCCTAGGAGCCCCAGACCGGGAAAAGGAGTTGATTTTCGATAATCGTGCATTGGTGGGAAAATAGGGCTCAAATGGAGGAGCCTTAAGCCCTTGGTCACGTTGGGAACCAGAGAACCGTGGGAGGAGAAACAAAAAGCGCTAAAGTATAAAGGCATGACCCGCGCCCTGGAAATCGACGGTTTTGATTGGGGCACCCTTGAACGGTAAGAGGTTTTGGATAGGAGTGGATCGATCCCATACATCGATCGACGCGTGGTGGAGGAGGAGAGAGAAAACCGTCATTGATCGCGCATTATCGGTCCAGGAAGTCAACCACGCTTAGTGTGCGTATGACGTCGGATCTTGAGGAGCCCATATCAGACAGCTGAGATTAGGCCCAATAGAAAGAAGTGAAATCGACTGGGAATCCAGCCGCACTCTAAAGGGACTTGGAATCCGTTTGACCACCACGGTGGAGAAAGAACATATCCACAACATAACCAAAGAAATGAATTGATGAGCAGGCTGGCGCTGTTCCGATGAGGACACGTGGCCACTCCCTGATCATTCATGCTGACGCCGAACAGGGAACTCCAAGCACAGCTACAGAAGGTGAATTGATAGAGGCAGAAGAGGAACCAAGCGGGCATGAGTTCGAATGGCTAAAAGCCATGAACAACGAAACAGAATACACGGAGTGGAACAGTTTAACATTGAGATACAGAACCTAGAGAAGAGGCAGTTCAGAGAAAAGCAGGATGAGACAGAGGGCCGAGCTGATGCAGTGGTAGCATTGAGCACCAGAGCTTGAGAGATTCAAGCCACCCCATAGGGGAATCTGTCTGGATCGAGCCTTACATTAGGCTCTTTCCACTGTAGACCAGAAGGTCACAGAGCTGGTATGAAGAAGAGTCTGTACTCCAGTGGCTTAGGGGATCCAAGAACCACCCTGCCAAGCAAAAACCTGCTTCAGGAGAACTCACATTGAGTCCCTGCATTGTAATTCTCTGCTGAAAGCACAATAAAGCAAGGCCACCACTGAAAGTTGGACCAGAGATGTAGCCCTGGAGAATAGGGTGAACTCATTATTAAGATTGCATGTGTCTTGTGTTTGCTTAATGTATTTCTCTGAGGTCCTTCCATTTAAATGTCTGTGTATTGGAAATCTAATTGATCCATTGCTTAAATAACACAGAACACACACCAGCACGAGTCTATAATACCTTTTTTTTAATAGATTTTCAACTGATGGTACCCATAGGGTGATTATCAGATCAATCATATTTCTCTATCAGTAGCACTTTCGAGTGACCAAACCGCACCCTCATCATCCTTCGGTATTTGCACCATCCAAAAAAATTGTCTTTATGTGTACCCCACCATCTTGCGGGCGAAGCGCGCAACGCCAAATCCAGTGCTTGGAAGTGATGCTTCTCAGGCACTTCCGTTTCAAATGCATCCAAAAATTTATCTACATCAGTTAGAACATCATAATAAGGCAGACTCCTTACCTCCGATAATACACAGTGCAATGATTTAGTCATCATGTTACAACACAACATAGATACTTCATGCAACCTATTCTGCCAGTGTTCTAATTCCTCATTTGAATTTGATGTGCAGGAACTTTCGCGGTCCCATGAAATGCATCCATCTGCTGCCAGATTCACCCAATCTTGGTCGTGCTGTTATTTTATAGATCTTGTCCAAATCATCGTTACTTTCATAGTCGCAGACTGGTTCAGTATAGCGCGATCCTTATGCAGGGTCCAAAGATACTACTATGCCGAGAAATTTCCTCTCAAATGACATCGTCTGCTTCTTTAAATTGATCACCTCTTTCATGTCAATAGCCCAGTCGATCCCAAGGAGTGTGGGGTAGGGAATGCTATCATCAAAAATCTCTATTACTTCGAAATCGGCCAACCCACTCGTGCCTTCAATATCTACTGTCACTCCCTGCAATATTCCCATGGGGATAATATTTTGTTGATTCACCATCCTCAATTGAATCAAAGACCACTACAGTGCAGGCCTCCCCATTCTTTCCCATGTTTGTTTAGGCAGAACATTCACATCTGACCCAAGATCCATAATAACTTGGTCCATTTCATATTCGCTTATTTGCACGGTGAGCCTCATCTCACGCCCTGTTCTTTCCTTATGCTTACCAATTTTCCTAACAATGCATGGTCCCTCAGGAGCATTTTCTTTACCGGCACATTTATTTATCAACTCCTCTAATCCTTTTAAATCCTTGCTATTGCGTAAAAACTTCATATAGGTCTCGAAAAAGGTAGTGAACATGGATGGGTCCACTTCTTCGGACTGCTTATCCTGACATCCTGAGGTAGAAGCCTCAATGAGGCTTTTCTTCGCCTCCATGAAGGTTTCTTTCATGCGCTCTAAATCAAGCCCCACTTCTTTTTCTGGATCCTTGCGAACCCATTC